>WOGP01004300.1:0-14167 GCA_015342065.1 Leptinotarsa undecemlineata | reverse complement strand
TTCTGTAAAATTAATAGACTTTTGAATAAAGTTGGACTGCATGCTCCCCAAAACAGTATTCCGTAGCGTAAGTGAGAATCTATGAGTGCATAGTACGCCATATTTGCAGTGCTGAACCCCAATTCTCTATAAATCACTCTAACCGCATAACAGCCAGAGGAGACTTTTCTAGTGAGTTGTTAACATGATCCACAAATTTTAAATTCTGGTCAATGAAGACTCCTAGAAATTTAGTGTTATTTTCAGATTCCAGTAATCTGTTCAAAACAAAGTTCGTTGATTGAGCATTTAAATGATAATAAATTTGTTTTAGTTACGTTGAAAGATAAAATGTTTGAATCACACCAATATTTAACTTTTTTCAAGTCGGCAGAGATTATTTTGTGCAACTCACAAGTATTTTTAATATTCCATTATTATTAGTTATAATAATTATACAAATTACCCAATGATAATGAGCATATGTGTACTTTCAGGCTAACGAGATAATAATTTTATTCCATCCACTTTGATTTTTTTTCAATTTTCTGTTGATAGTTTCTTTTTGAAATGATTAGATTTGTCATGTGAATTTTCAACTGAATAAAATTGTAGACGTAGGGGATACTCTACAGCCGCTTGAGGACAGGGCAAAAAGGTTACTGTTATATAAAACCGGGGCTGTGAAGCTGTGCTTACTACTTGAAAATAGTACAATTAGAGCTCTAATGATTGGACTTACTTGTTTTGTTTTTCATTCAAAAATTTAGATTTGTAAAAAAGGTATTTCAATCAAGTTTGTTGATCAAACCTCATTCAATTATAGATGAAAAGTTCATTGAATAATAACAAACATATTTGGTATGTTAACACAAGAAGATTCAGTAAATATATCCACGAAATATTGTTACTTCACATTTATTATTTGTAATTGTCTTACCTGGGGTAGTTCTGCGCAGTTCTTTCCCACATAATTTTCATCACAGATACAAATATAATCAGACTTATGTCTGCACTGGGATTGACAAGTGCCATGAACACAAGGATTTTTTTCACAAGGATCATCTAAATCACACTGATGTCCGCACTTTCCTTTAATGGAGTCGCAAATGCAGCGATATGTTCCTGGCATATTCTCACAAGTACCTGCTCTGCCACATGCCATCCTGTTAGTCTTACATTCATCGATATCTATTTCACATAATAGTCCGCTGTAACCTGCAATAAAAAAAAATAGAGAGGATAAAAATGTGAATTGGATTAGCTACTGGTGTATGGAGTAGAACCACAATTTCTGTCAAGAAAGTTTGATTTAAAAAAATTAGTTTCAATGTTTAATTCAATGATGCATGTAAAATCGCCAATTCGAATATCACTGTACTCTGAAAATCCTGATAGGGCTTTATTTTATTGAAAAATGTTTTTATAATGAACAGAAGTATCTAGGTGGCTCCTTCGACTGAGTTTTATTTTTTGTTTCTATACATTTTCATTTTTTTCTTCCCAAGGTTGAGATGTAAGGCCCTATCTTCGATGTCCCGATACATTTGGACCACTTCCCACACCATGGGGTAAGTGATCATTGGGTCTGAAAATGAGCTGACCTAAACAGACACAGTGAGCCAAGAATGACATCCTTTTGCATTTGTCCAGTTAAGATTTCTGCAAAATGCACTAAAGCTTGCCAGAAATTATTATTATTGTTATGCACGATATGTGCTCATACAGTATGGAAGACCACCATAACACAATAAAGCATGCCTTCCCACAACTGTTACATTTTTTATTAGTTGTCACAGTGAAAGTATTATGTTGTGTAATTTGGTATGTATTTATCTATGTGTATTAGTAAAATTTCACTTACGAATATTTCGACAAATGGAACAATTTGTATTGAATGAAAAGAAATATCTGTCATTCTATATATTACACTATTTATTTTTTAAAAATTAGCTTTATTGAAATGCCATAGGCCTGGCAGCTCTGGAATCTTGGACTATAAACAATGATATCGATAATCATAATATTTATTGTATCTGCTCACCTGTTCCAGTGCAGTTGCAATCATATCTAGAGATACCATCAATGCACACTCCATTATTCTGACAAGGACTACCTCCAGTAGGGGATACACACTCATTGGTATTAATTTCGCAAAACTCTCCTTCAAATCCCCTTTCGCATTCACAGAATGGTACGTTTCCTGTCGTATTACAATAACCATGCTCGCAATGTTGTCTTAAACAGAAAGGTGTATCACACAGTGGCCCCTCCATTCCTTCAGTGCAGAAGCAAGTGAAATTATTTTGCGTTATTTCATTATGCCCCGTTTTGCAAGTAGCCCCCTCTCTACACGGTCTATTCTCACATGTTATCAATAAAGGAGCTTCACACTGTTTACCAACAAAGTCTTCTGGGCAGTCACATTTGAAAGTACCTACAAGGTCGTTACATGTACCCCCATGTCTGCACGGATTGCTTAAACATTCATCAATATCAATTTCACAGTACTCCCCCTCGTAACCGGATAAACATTCACATTTGTACTCATCAATCAAGTCTACACAAGTGGCATTGTTTTGACACTGATTATTTTCACACTCATTTATGTTAATCGAACAATCATCTGCGGCGTAACCAGCTGGGCAATTACACTTGTAAGTCTCAGTACTGTTTATGCAGAATCCTTGGTTAAAACAATCACTAATGTAGCACAGAATGCAACCATGTTCCACTTTGCTTTCAGCATCCAGCTCAAAGATTTCTTTAGCATACGTTTGATTTGGATAAATTTCTTTAGTAGTGAAGTAGGGTAAAAGTAAACTACCTATTCGAATTTCTCCTAGACACCCCTAAAAATCACAAAAAATGAAATACCGAATCGATTATAAACTTAGTTTATTACCTTGAAATTGTCCGTTTTTTTGTTTTGATCAACCTTATACAACAAGATTTCTTCTGAATATTCGCTGCTGTCTAGAGAATTACCCATTAAAGATTCAGCCGTCGTAGTATCGCTAACAGGTATGTAACCTGTCAGATTGTAGTCAGTGTTTTCGATTATTGTTTGGTAATTGAACGTATTATCACTACCAGCGACATAAATTTGTCCTTCTTTGAAAATATCGGTGAAAGTTATTACATCAAAACCCTCCACCTCGAAATCATTATCTTCATCTATAAGGCGTTCCTTAAATCCACCTCGAAGTTTTTGACCTTGGATAACAAACAACAAAGATATCCATTGACCCTCAAACCGATCCTTGCGGAACCTCTTTGTCACTATCTGGCCAGAAAAATTCCACTCGACTACTACTTCATTATGATAAATGAATATAACAAAGTATTTCTCAATGTATTTTGCAAACAGGACCGTTCCCCAAGAACGTGTACGATAACTCAGTCTTAGGGAGTCAAACACAAATTGGTTTGAAGATGCAGGGTTCAAGGTTAATTGATATCTAAGAGGATGTTGTAGTCCATTGAAAGTGCTATTAGCTAGACACTCGTAGCCATCTTCCAAATTTTTGCAAACAGATCCTGCAGGACAACCTTCCAATTCGCAGAATTCCAACTCATTACAGTCTTTGCCCTTGAATCCTCTAGGACATATACACCTAAAAATGAGAATAAATTTACTAATTCAGGACCTGATAATCGAGAAAAATATTTCTTCAACATAGTTATATATAAAGCTAATGAGTTCTCAGAGTAAACCTTAGGGTGGTGTGGTCAGGTCACGTCCCTATACAATCCTAAAATGACACTGTAATGTTTTAAGGTTGAGATTTTGGATTAACATTTTTTGGTTAAAAACAATATTTGAATGGTTCTTATTGTTGAAGAACAAAGCACTCTAGGCTAGAGGGACAATAAGAAGCAAGGCTCTGTGCTATGTGAAAAAGGCAACAAAATCAGTATCAACTTAATATTCGGGGGTTTGTTAGTAGAATGAGACAATTAATTCTCTACCTAATTTATATGTCGTAATATAATTTTTCTCTTTCTTCTATTTCAAAACTTGTCATGAAGAGATTTGTTATAAAGGGAGGTAACAAGTGGAGTGGAGATGTACTGAATACTAAATAAAGATAATACACAATTATTAATGATCATTTAAGATAAAATTTAACTGCTAGGTAGAATAAAATAGAAGTGATACAGAACATAACAGCAACATATATAAAAAGTAATATTAATTGTCGTTAATTCACAAGAATTCATCGTTAAATTGAAAGATGTACGGTCACAAGACGATGAGATTTTAGTTTCCTTTGATGTAAATCCTTCTCACACAAATTTGCATGAAACAGAATTGCTTTTAGATACCTTGGAAGTTTAGAAATCACAAAATGTGAAATAAGGTTCATGAACTACGCTCAGCACTTGAACAAAGTTTCTATTCCAAATAGTCCATTAATTATTCTCTTATGTAATAATTAACAAGTAGAAATCAGGAAAATATTAGATCATAAGAAATAGTTGTGAAATCTGTTTTCCATTAACCAGCTGTCTTCCCCCTACGAGCGACAACCCTCAGTAGTAGAAATTTATGCGAGCCAAGTATTAACGAGGTACGTGAGATTTTTAGAAGGGTTTGGACGATAGGCAGTGAAAATCGATCGTCTGGCCTCGCGGCTCGAACCACTGATTCACCTGCCTGTCGATTGAAAGAGTGGAACAAACCACTCACGTCAACCCAACCGGCTTCTGTCCCAATCACTATTATTATGAATTAGGAATTAAAACAATTCAAAACTAACACAATGACTAACACTGTGAACTCATCTAATGACACTAATTCAATGATCCTCATTGCAGAAGAGATGGTTCGTCTAGATATATATTAAAGGCATCAACTTAGATATAAGTGTTTTCATGAGATTTGTGTACGAAATTGTGGAAAGAAGGGATGTGTGGAAGTTGGTTGGAGAAGGGAAAAAAGTTTACTTTCAACAAGGCCCCATAAAACTTTTTGCACCAGTCCCCGCTTGTCACTTTTGACCGTCTTTGTCGCAATGTTTGCTATTTGTTTCCTAAGTTTTCGTTGTTATTGCATTTGCATACTTTAACAAAAGAAATGAATTATATTATGGAAGTAATGAGCAAAATGATAAAGCTCGAAATATTCGCAAAAAATTCTTTGAATTAAATTCTCCATCAGCTTGGCAACACTGGGTTAGGTTCTGTCATTCTCTTTTATCGTTGTAGTTTTTGCATTGTTGTGTTAGAAAGTATCATCATGCTAGATTTTGGGTGTTTTATTTTTGAGTTTTCAAATATTGAGTAAAATTGAAGTTGTGTAATTTTGATATATATGTGCAGAGATTCATCAGAGACATAATAGTTCACAATTAACATATGAAACCGAATTTTAAAAGTATTTATGCATGTGTATAAAAGTGTCCTATAAAAATAATAAAAGAATGACTTGGATAGAAGCAACACGGTGTGATTCCAATTTTGGGTAGTCAGTCAATTATAAAGCTTTTTGATGTGATTCAAATTTAAAGAGATTAGGTTGAATTTTTAAATTTTCTCTCGATATTGTATACAAGGGAAAGAAAAGTTATCAGCACATTTGTCTTTATATTAGAATAAATTTAACACCCTAAGTAGTTATAAGGAAATGTTATAAGTATTCAATTTCAGAATGTTTGGGAATATAAGACAGATTATGGTTACTATCATTACATCTGAATATTTTGGTATGAGTATTTTTGTGATTTACACTTAATTTATTAGGAATCACACGTTATAAGGTAAGACCTCGTTAGTCCTTAGCTCGCAAAAGTTTCTCTACTTCTAAGAGTTGTCGTTCGTAGGGGAGGGGGCAGCTGATTAACGGAAAAACAGATCATTTGATTCTAAATCTGGTTGAAATGTTGTCAACCACAGTTAAACTTACCTGTAGTCGTTGAAAGTATTTTCACATATCCCGTTATGGTTGCAGGGGTTTACTTTGCAAGAGTCATCAGAATGCACACCTTGAAGAACAGAAGCCTTATCGAAAGAAACATTCCCAAACGCATTCGGTATTCCTAAATCATCAGCTTCTAGAGGGTAAAATTCCACAATCATAGTCAAAGAAGTCGTGCTTATTTGAACATCTTGTATGATTCCTTTAAAATGTATATTGCTAACAGCAGAGGTAAGCGATGCTGGAGCTGTTGGAGTTGAGTCGATTTTGGGATTGGACAAGTTTTCATTAGTTTGCCTCACAGATCTTGATTGAGGTTGACCACCCAAGTACAAAACTTGAGCATCTAGAGGGCCTGCTGCTGATATTGTTTTTCGGAAATATTCCGTGCCATTTAGTTTAACCTGTACCAATGTAACATTACGGGTTACCTGAAATGAAAAATAACATTTTATAATAAGTGAAAGCAGAAAACATCAATTTGCTGAATACAGTAGAACCCCGTTTATCCGAGTTGCTAAACGAGCTCCGGATTAACTGAAGTTATGTACTGGGAGAGTCAACCTTGGGATTCTGTGCGCGCTTCCACTATTCAAAAATCTTGGTCAAAAGTTATTGACCCTGAGACACACTTATGACAGTGAAGAAGATATTTCATTGAATGATTTGGCTTCTAAATTGAAAAGCCGTGAAGGTCCCGGTTCTGTCAATGAGTCAGAGAAAATCAAGGAAGAATAAAAAAGTTTGTTTGAAGTAATACGAGCATTAGAGGGTTGCGAGAATGTGACAAGTATCGAAGAAATAACGGATGCCTTGCAGGAAACCGGAGAAGTCGATGACGAAGTGATAGATGAATAGCCTGCCACTGAGATATCCCATCAAGAAGGTTTTGCTGCTTTAGAAAAGGCTTTAATTTATATTGAGCAGTAACCAGAGGCAACACCTGCTGATCTACTCCTTAATAGATGGCATAATATTGCAGCGAGAAAAAGAGGATGCAATATGAAACAGAAGTGAATAGATAGTTATTTAACTGTTTTGTAATGTACTTATCTACATTCCATATATCTAGGTACATAATTAATGTTTTATTGGGCGAATAATAAATGAATCCAGATTATTCGAGTTTTCATTTATCCGAGATGGGTTCCCCCCATTTACCTCGGGTAAACAGGGTTCTATTGTACTTTGAAAATCCATTTTGAATTAGACATCAAACACTACATACTTGGAATGAACACTGCTAGAATGCTATCATAAGAGGGGTAACATCATCTTTACATAATGGTCAAGTGACAGACTGATATTCTTAGACGTTTCATTAAGGTGATTGTTTAAAAGAATTTGGTTAAATAAATACATCTTATTTTAATTGAAAGACTTACATTTTCAAATGGAAATCTTCTACATAATCTTTGAAAATAATATATTCAGGCATATATAAAATACAAATAGTCCTTCCTACATTTTTTCATAAAAACTGGGAGTATCATAAAATTGAGTCTTAACCAAAATGTTACAGCAGGAATATTAAAGAGACCAAGCCACCAAAATACATCTTATGAAAAAATGTTCTATACATACATTGTGGCAAGGGCTTTGTTGGAGAAACCAAAAGTTCCTTATATAAATGAATCATATTATTTTATCATTATAAATAACTAACATATATTATTATTCAATACACAATATGCCTAGTTTTCATTTGTAATATAGCTATATTATTATTTTGAAAATTTTGAAGTCATTCAAGTACAAACATTCAATTTGATATATCAGAAAATTTGAACACTTCATATGGAATCAATTATACTTCTCCGAGTGCAATGAAAAAAAAAAAGTTTCTACTATATGACCAATCAATTGAAATAAATATTGATTTGAGAAAAAAATATAAAGTACTTACCGCAATCAAGTGATTGAACCCATTATCGAGTTTTACCCCTCCAACAGTATAACCTTCTAACGATCCATTCAATTGAATCCTGACTAAAAGTTCGCCGCCTTCAAGTTGTGCAGCTATGAAAGTTTCTTCAATGGGACTCTGCAAGAATCCAGAACCAAGATAGAAAATCTGCCCTCTGGACTGTCTAGTTCTGATGAACATACTTATATCTACGATAGCTCTGACAGCTTTCGCAGCATTATCAAAGACGTCAACTGTTACGAGAGAATCGGTGATGTTTTCATGGCAGAAAGTAGCTGCTGTGTAGTTGTACTGGCAAGTATGGCCTAAATAGGGTCGCTCGCAGGTGCAACTGAAGTTGATCCACCTGTACCAAGTAAAGGTATTGATTCAGTACTTCATATTCCATTGTATAAAAAAGTGTTGATCTATTAATGAAATACTAACAACAAAATATTCGGAGGAGTTGCTAAAAAATGTATGGCAGACAAATTAAGAAATGAAATAAGTTTTGCTTGTTAGCACCACCAATTGTCTTCAGGAAATAACTGGTCTTGTCTTCTAATTGAAATACATTGAAGATAAATTCATAATATGAAACCATAAGGACATGGAACTGAACGATTTCTAGTAGAACCTTAACAGCATTAGATTTTTCATAACATTATGAGAAAACGAAAAAACCTAAAATGAACTCTCGCTTCTAGACTTGATGGTAAAGAGGATGGCAACAATTGAAAACTTCTGCCAACTCACTGAGGGTAGTATCTGATTTACCAGAGAAGAATCGTAACGACCTTCATTGGTTGTACATTCAGTCTCTGCAACAAGAAGGAAAGTCTCAACCAGGAACTGGGCAACATCTGAAAGGATTTTGAACAGAATTATGACTCTGAAAATCTGATAGAACAGGAATAGAAACGATTACAACTAGTGCTGGTTCTTCCTTATACCAAAGGACTGTTGGAGAAGATATTCAGGAATAGTGGAAGAAATTTGGACTCACTAATATCAAGTGGTCCAAAGTTAAAATCATCCACAGAAAGAAACATCGGTTCAAAGTGAAGTTTAAACTTAAATTGACAAATTGATTTTAAATGTGTGAGTGGGTGATCCCGTTTTATGAATAAATGAAATGGAGAACTAGACCACAGTAGTTATCATAATTTCTAGTATTTCCAACCGATGGAACTGTACATGCAAATAAATCATTTTTATGACCCGTATGATGTGAATGAATAGCAGATGTAATATTATACATTTCTATACAGATTTGTTTGTCTTGACAAATTTAAGACACTCCCAAAATATATTGTGACCCACTTCAGTTAATTCAGCTTTAATGTGCTTTCTATATTTTAAATGAAGCATGTACCAAATAGCTCTTCTTTGAATGCCAAAAATTCTATCTATATGTGCTGAGTAACCCCAGCAGAGAATTGCATAATGAAATTAGGATTGGAGTAATGCATAATATGCCCTTAGAAAAACATCAACAGTATCACTTAGATTCCACAGAAAATATGTCACTTTGCAAAGTTTGTTTGATAGGTACTTCACATGAGGTTTCCAGGTTGAAGTAAAATCTAGAATAACTTACATGTTTATTTCATCATTATATTGGCTTTGATCAGCAATTTCTCCAAGTACATTCAAATGTATGTTATTTTACCCGCTTATTTCAACAGCAGACAATTGACTTGTAATTTCACATAATAGATTACAGAAAGGAAGGTGTTGCAAGCAGCTTCATCAGACAAGAATCTGTCATTTGCATCACTTTAGGATTTGTCAAGTATTGAACACCTGGATGGCAAGAAGATTTATGGACTTCTGACAAAGTATTCCAGGATTGGCTCACCCCAAAGCGTTCATTCATCCTTCGAAGCTTGAAAGCAAACATTTCTTCGACTACAGTAGGGATGAACTAGGATGTCTAACAGGGCTTCTCACAGGACTCTGTTGTCTGAATCATCATATGCAGAAACTCGGACTGTCGGAAAACAGTGTGTATCGCCTGTGTTTGTTAAAGTCAAAGTCAAAATATGCTTTATTGTCTGAAGATTTATATTTTATTGACAAAGCTTGGTTAGAATAATTAAATAAAAAAAAACCAAACAAAATTATACATATTAGCACTACTTAGTCATCTGAAACTATAAAATGATATACATTTTCAAGTAGATACTGAATATATGTATATACAGCAAAATAGGACAGAAACATATAACAGAAACAATTTGTATTAACATAGCACAATACAACACTTTAAGAAAATAGCCAGTAGGAATGCATGTTAAAAGTTTCCAATATTGATTACATGAAATGAACTGAGAGTCAGACACAAGTCAAATTAAAAGGTATTTTGATAGTACTCTGCTAAATTATAATAAACCCTCTCATAAAAAAATCCTTTAAAAGTTCCCCGAGTTTCTGCACATGATGATGGCTTGCACATTTTAGATGGGATGGAAGGTGATTCAATTTTTTCAACCCATTATAAATGAAAGAGTCTTTAATAAGGAAATATTTTGAAATGAGCAAATTAAAGTTATTTTTTTGGCGAGTGGCGTTTGCGTTAATTAAAAACCGATTTTGATTTTTTACTATGATATATATAGTTTCAATAATAAATAATGATATTACAGTGAGGATTTTCTTTTCCTTAAACAGTGGTCTACAAGAATTGTGGCTTTGCTATACAAAGAAAACATACAGCTCTTTTCTGTATTACTGAAATTGATTGCAATGTTGTCACAGAACATGCACCCCAGAAAGGGATTCCATATCTTAGGTGAGGTTCTAAGATATAGTGATATGTAACTTTTTCAGCAGCAAATCCTAACTCACAAGATGTCAGCCTCACAGCGCTTATGCTGGGTCTTAACCCAGAGGACAACTTTGATTTGAAACACCTGATATGATCTTCAAAATTCAAATCATTGTCAATTATTAGTCCCAGAAATTTAGTTGATGGTTTATTCACAACAAAGATGTTGTCAACTTGTAAATTGCTAATGGAACATTTGAAGCATATTACATTTGTTTTAGATATATTAAAACTAAGAAGATTTGCAATACAAATAATATTCATTTGTGAATGAAATTGTGAATTCATTTGTGAATGAATATTATTTGAATTGCAAATCTTCTCAGTTTTAATATATCTAAAAGAAACGTAAGAAAATGATGAAACAGCAGAGTACATACTTTGTGCCTGCCCCACTTCGGACCGAATCAGGTTTTCAGAATTTGGCAGAGCCGCACTCTTACCAAATAAACTAATCAGCTTCGTTAAGAAGCTGGATTTGTTCAGTTATTATAAATCTTGCAAGGGGATAATTTATAAGTAAGAGATTCTCTAAACGTAAAATTTTAATATTTGGGAATTGCTAATGAATGTTTGCTTCTTGTTGCATAATTATGATTCTGAGGTTGGATATATTATATTTCCCATAGAGCAATAATTCCATTTCTATTTCAGGTCACAATCATTTGATATTTCATATCAGAGATTTCGTATTCGAAGGTTTTATATCTTTGAAATATATTCAATGTTTTTCAACTAATTCATCCAAATCTTTCGATACTAGTATTTTCATAATATCATTCATTTATCTTCTATCAGGTTTCAAATCTCTCAACATTTTTTAGCAAATAGAAATCCAAATATTCCATCCATATTTCATGTGTTTCATTCACAATGTCTCATCCTTTACTATGATATGCACAAATCAACTCACCTATCTGTACAGTGCCCTCTTGAGTGGCAACGATTAGGTTCACATTGGGGTTCCCTCACGCAACCAAGATCTACGTTCTGGAAATTCAACCAAGAGACATTATTTATGTGCGGAAAGACCCATTCACCATTGATCAATACGTCTTCCGTACACCCAACAAAGAAAGATTTTTCATGAATCAATTTTTTGAGGTTGTTGGGTATACCACCAATGTATGTCACGGGAAAACTTGTAGAAGATACATTATTATTTTCATTGTAACTGATTGGATAAATAGTTTGTTCCTCGTTAGCAGAAAGAACCAAATGAGAAGAGTTTATTGCAACAAAAACTTTCTGCCAGTTGCTATCGTTCAAGTTGGAGCCTATGAATACACCTTCCCACTTATTTAACAGACTCGAGTGTAAATTGAGTCGTCCCTTAGATAGTTCCAGAATATAATAAGTTAGTCCTTTACCCAGTGCCAAGAGACCATCACCGAGTGTCGTTTTGAATCTAAACTGTATGTCATAGCCTTCTTCTCTTGTTGTATTCACAGTAACTGAGGACGATCCAATGAATGACATCGTAGTTATGTTTTCACAGGTATCTCCATAAAAACCATTCTGACATGAACAGTTGAACTTATGTTCAGTTTCGTTTATTAAGTACGGGCGGCATTTTCCATCATTCAAGCAGGGATTTCCAAAACACCTAAAACAGAAATAGGTATAACTAATGCTCCTCCTATGTATAATACAATAATTTATTCATCCTGTACGATCACATGTGATATAGGACAAGTCAATAAAAGTTTTAAAAAGTCTTACATTTACAAATATTATCAGCCATAAAAACATACAATTAAAATTCCTTATGATAATCTATTAAATGTGTTATAACTAAATCAGATCAATGTTGTTTTTATGAGAATATTGAATTTTAATTTAATAATAGTAGAAGTTGTTCACTAATTTGCTGTCTCAAATGTTAGTGCATAATGTAATGCCTCTGTAGTTGGCTACAGCTTATTATGAAAAATGTCAAGTTCAAATGAAGCCTTTAATAAAGGTTTAATAAATATTGGGTTACAATTAAGTCATGTGTCTGAGAAGAATATTTGGCATTTTGTCATCTTCAGAAGACCTGGAATTTTTCAGTTTCTTAATAATTTGCAATATATCTCATTCTGTGAGCGGTTGAAAGAACATAGTTTTATGACATGTTGTGATCAGCGTATATAATTGAAAACAACATGATGCGGATAGATCTCACATGAATCTTTGTAATGTGAACACCTTTATTATATGTGTTGAGTCACCTCAAAAATTCAGGCCTCATGTGATGTGATCATTGAAATTGAATAAATTTTTTCAATATACTTGATAAATCCACAGAGTTTTATATCTTTAATATACATATATGTAATATTTTTCATTTTTATCTGATTTATTTTTTCTGACATATCACTTCTGTCCAGAGTGCCTTTCAAGGCCCTTTCAATATGCTCTTGTTTACTATTTTATATTGCGGTTATTTGAAACAAACTGGACACGACCTCAATTGCTTTCACATAGTCCACGAAAATTCAAATCATTTTGAAAATTATATATATGATGTGGATTTTAGCACTTTCAAAGAAGTGAATAATCAACTGAACTGAAAATTATATAAAAATTTGTCGAATTTAATTTCGTTATCAGAAAAAAAAACTTAAATAATTCAAAATAAGATCATTTAGAATCACAATATGATTTCACTGGTACAAGAGGAAGATACAACCAAAGATACAACTGATGTTTGACTAAATTTCATCAACAACTGGTTTAGTAACAATTCAGATCTCTATTTATATTTACCATATTTACTACAAAAAGTTTATAGGAACCTTTTTCTATTGTCGTGTTTTCCATTACGTTATGTATATTATTGTATTATGTGTTAATACATTGATGGATGTAGCTGTTCCTACGTGGCAGGAGATCATCATGAAAAATGAGAACTGAAACTTCCTATGTTTTTACCAATTGTTTTTGTAATTAACGTTAATACAATTTCGTCCTATACAAACATTTTATTGTAATATTGTATCCGTTTGAAAATGTTCGTATAGTAGTAACGTTATTTACAACTACAAGTGGTAAAAAAATAGGAAGTTTATTTATCATTTTTCATATTATGTTTTATTATTCCGTGTTTTTCAATTGGTATTCAGATTCAGTCTACATTGAAATTGATCAAAAATATATATTTATTTTTAATCATACAATGACTTATGTTTCAACCTTTTTGCCATCTTCAGGTTCAACAATATTGTAAAATTACAAATATATGGATCAATTCCACATATGATGTATATTAAAAAAAAATCAAAATCGAGTTACTGTACAGAGACGATGAAAATATAAAAAACTAGAAAAATATAAAGAGGTTCAAACAGTAAAACGTTTTTCATTTCATTTTTCATTTATTTCATTCATCTTGAAATTTACATAATGTAACAGAAAAAAACCATCACAACACACAAATTTATCAAACTAGTCAAAAAAAGAACAAAGTGGTACAGATAGGACTTACACTAAAATTTAGTTCACAAATAGGGTTTACACTATATAATGAATTTTAATTCAGAAGTTTAAA
>WOGP01004299.1:0-14167 GCA_015342065.1 Leptinotarsa undecemlineata | reverse complement strand
AGTAATAAAAGAACTATACTCAATTTCCACAAGACCAGAACTCAAATATGTTAGTATCAATTATGCAGGTAGAATCTCCGAGAATATTGAAAATTATCTCTCAAAATTCAATCTACAAATATCCTACACATCCAACGGATATGTAGGATATTATTCAATGACAAACCTAAATTAGACAAAGGGAAGAGATCTGGTATATATCGACTAGAATGTGGTGAATGACCCGTCATATATAACTGCCAAACTGGTAGAAATGTTGATACAAGGTACGATGAACATGTCATTTCGGATAAAAAATCGTCAATGTACTAACATCTTCAAAATTCGAAACAAAATAGATGAAGATAATTCAAAGATCCTTCACGCAAGCGAAAAAGGGGAAATGATGAAACTTTTCGAATCTATGGAAATAAACAGGTCAAAGAAAAATCCCAATTCTATTGTCCCCAACGAACAACTTGATCTGAATAATAGTCCTCTCCTGAATCTATAAACCAGTTCCCAAAACCTACATAATATCAAAAGCTTTGTTTTGTTATGTTCATGGATATTTCAAGTATACAAAATGTAGGTACCAAACCATTTATGATAACATAGGCAACTTAGGTATAAATTATTCAGATTTAAATGTAATCAGTTAGTTTTGAAAATGGTGTAACAGCCGAAACTAATCAACAATAAAGAAATATCGTGGAAAATAGACAAAAGTGTGTTTCTGTAGTGTATCCTTTATGAACATGAATTCCCACAAAACAAACAAGTCGTCAATCAAAGAAGTGAAATTGCCAATTGATAACAACGATCTATTACCGATTGGAAAGTCGACTTTCAAGTTGAAATGGCCCGAATACGATTGCACTCCGCTTCATTTTGGTAGAAGTCATGATATATATTAACATTGACGAAACTATTGTGATTGGTCATCTTTTGCATTGAGTGCCATTTTTGTTTATTTCGATTATAGTAGCCTGATTTGAATCATTGTTATATTTCGTTTTTGAACGACTTTCACAGGTTCGAAAAAAATAGAGTAACTCTGAAAACATCTGAAGGATTATGATCCTCATTTAATTTGGTCAATAAATCCGCTACTCGCATAGGTGTCTTCGAAATTCAGACCAAGAATAGTAACAATTCCAGATCAGTTTTAATAAAAACAAGAACATAATAATTGAAAACTTTTCGTAATTTTTTCAAGGTAGAAACGAAGTTGTTCATTTCATTTTCACTGGAAACGTGAAATTGGCTCATTCGCAAAAATCTGGAATATTTTCTGACGAATCTGGTACATAGATTTTCATCGACGCAAATAAATCAAGATGACAGTATAACTTATATCGAAGTATATAAAGGTTGATTTCTGCGAATTTCTCCTATCATCTAGAGATTATTTCAGAATCGGAATATATATCAAATAGATCTACTTCAATTCAAAATCTTATAATGCTCCAAAGCTACATACACTCATAAAGAAAAAATTGTCTCTGACTACTATACCAACTCGCTTGATTCAATATAAGACAAAAAAAAAACTATGACCTCGAAATATTGTAGACACTGATAATGAAGAGCAAGAAAAAAAAAGATCTCAGTGACTCGGTGTCCTCCACTTCTGTAAATTTGAATGACGTTTTTACAGTTCATAACTCACCCATGATAAGCTAACAGCGATATAAGAAAAAAAACACCAGCTAGAACGTCTGCTCTACCAACGATTCCAGTGACCTGAAACAAAAAATAGGACTCAATTATTCATGTGGAAACTTCAATGCTTTATACCCATTTATATAACACAGACAGTAATATCGATGGAAGGAAAGTTATAATTTCAATCACAATGGAGTAACTACCATTTTAGTTTTCCTTCCGTTTTGAGATTGTTGAAATGATTTTAAAATGAAAGGTTTGTACTTGACAACTTCGCAAAAGTACATGGATTGGTAATATTTGCTGGTCAAATGTATTCAGGCAAATACGCTTTAAAGAAATATACGCGTTAAAGAAAAAAACATGGCTGCCTGCGTTATAGAAAAAGCATGGCTGTCATCGCTGGTGTAGTGAACAGCTCCTTCAGTAGTGTACAATCGATTTTCTCCAATACTTTGATGAAAACCCAACTACAAACACTTGTGTAAACAACTGGACTTTACATGTTGAATGTCCGTCAGCAAAAGTTGTATGTGATGGTCTGGGTTTATGTGAACCTGCTATATTTTCAATCCTACATCCAAACGTGCAAGGTATTTTGAATGATATTTTGGTATCGAAGCATCTCTTACTGTTATACCCCAAAATAAAAATATTCTGTTTTACTGAACATTGGATACGGGAAGATGAATTGGAATCGGTGAGTTTTGAAAACTTCATTTTTATCAGCTATTATTCAAGAAATATTATAAGGAGAGGTGGTTCCATTGTATTTGTCTATAAGAGCATTCTTGATGAAAATATTAAAAACCTTGAAAATGCTATTCAGATATCTGAAGAACAACTATGTGAAATATCTGCTTGTCATATAACACAATTGAATTCAGTAGTTCTTTATGTCTATCGATCCACCAAGCATACGAATTTAGATGGTTTCATGCATATAATATCTACGGCACTTCATTTTATAAATAACAGAAATCATTGCATCAGAGTCTGATCTCAAATAAGGTCTGATCTCAGGTTCATAAAGCATTAAAAGTTGTTGAAGTATGTACCGTTTTCTGATTCGGAAAACTGTTCCAAACTTTTGAGGAGCAGCCTTTGCAATCCCAGCGAGATGATTGTGCGAAGACATATTATTGTCCCATTTCAACCCCCAACAAACGTATCGAAGCAGAAAGCAGAATTGTACGTATTAATACGAATACTTCAATGCTGAGGAAAAAGTGTTGATAACATAATTTGGTCAGTATAAGGTTAAAGTGATATATATAATACTATGTGATGTCAGGGTATATTCCTTGACATAAAGAGGAAGTGAATTTTGAAAGCAAATGAACAACTATTATGTATATCCACTACATTAATGATGAATAGATGTTGAATAATGAATAATATAGATGTGCAGAGTAGATGTTAGATGAACTAGAGGGGTGAGTTGTAAAATCATAACGGACGCTTAAGTGATGAGTAAATGACTGTCATACAGTTGTATTTGGTGTAAGTGATGAGGAAGTACAACTATTTTGCCAGTTCTATGTCAACCATTGAACAAAGGCAAATGAAGAACGTAGAATATGATAGCAAAAATACACTGATATTAGCCACGGGCTCTGGTATATATATTGAAGTATGTACTCTGAAAACATGTATTGTCCACATAAATCATATCTGATGTACAGGTTTAACAAAAATTGCAAACAACAAAAAACAGGTTTATACGAAAATCTCCTTCATATGCTGAATCAAAGTTTTTCAATTGTATATCTTTTTTGTATCAAAACACAAACAAATTTAAAAAAGAATTAAAATAATTTTTGGTTCGAAACAGATTTTATTCAGTCTCAGATTATTCAGAAAAGTAGTGGTAGGTATTATATTTCCGAATTTAATTACTTATTGTGTATGAGTATAAATGTACCTGTGATATGAATATAAGTTTACATATATGTTTGAAGTGTTAGGTTAAATTAGGTCCAAAGTGAGTGGGTCTAATCTACCCTCCACCGCAAACCGCAGAGGTTTATTGTGGCTCACACCTATTCACACTCGGCCAAATGAACCCAGCTTCTTACCGAAACCGATTACTTTGTATGGTGAGTGGTATTTCAGATCAGATGGTTAGAGTACGGCTCTGCCGAACTCTAAAGTCTTGATTCAGTCCCTTGGGGGGCAGGCACAAAGTATATGCTCTGTTAATGAGGTAGTCGGATAGTGAAGTTGAAAGATTCTCACCTTGATACCCATGACAACCTCCCCGTATGAGGGTTTTTGCACGTCAGCTACACCTGACGATGCATCAGATTCAGCCGTGTAGGGCTTTTTCGCCACTGGTTTTGGTGAATCATCACTTGAGCGCAAACGTTTGCTAACCTGTTTGAAGTGTACTTTAATATTGCATAATATGTACTGTATTTATTTCCATAGTATTTATGTATATTTTCATAACTTCCAATTAACGATTGGTGGTATCCCTATGGTTGAAAAATAATTTGAATTTGAATTAAAATGAAAGGGCCATCAGGAGCCACCTGGTGCATTGATTTTTCATCATTTAAAATCGAACTTGAAGAGCTTCCAGAAACAAATGTTATTATTATATGACTTTGAAATTCGTGTCTGAAGATGACCTTGAAAAGGACCGCATACGCGAAATAAGCTATTGAAAATATAGACTTAGCTGCTTGACCTTGGGTACGGAGGTATTCATGTACTATGGAACTTGAGCACAGAACATTCGTATATACAAGTGCTGAATAACTACTATTGACACACTTTTACAATGAAAGAATAGTGTAAAATATCCTGACACTGTATCGAGTACGATACACACCTTTATGTGCAAGAACATACTCGCACTGCAGGGTCTTAGTTAAGTCTGAAACTTTGATGCGACCGTGACCAGTGATCGAATCTTTGCGGGTTTAGAAGTAAATCATAGGCGGAGGATCAAAAGGGTTTTTTTATGATTATACCGTAAGTCATGATCATGTGTCGTCACAGGTATTTCAAGGCCAAGTCATACGCGGAATATATCATTGGCTTCAGTATCCGATTACTTTTTCCACACTGAAGGTCTTCGCTCTCATATGAGACGTAAAGATATGCTGAAAATGGAATTTTCTTCCACAATCCTGTCTCGCTATAGAGCTCTTTGCTATACCCTAATTATATTCTATGATTCCTAACCAAATTTTGAAGATTCTTCCAGTAACTCGCATCATCCTCTTACTCCAAATACGCGATTACGATTGCATTGTATTCAACGGCAGCCAATTTTGGGTCTCCACCTTACCTGATGGTGAGCTCAAGCAACGATTGCATACACGGAATAACCTATTAGAATATGAAGCCTTATCTGCTTGACCTACTCAGCTACAGACTACAGAGGTATTCATGTACTATCTAACTGAGGCACATAGTATTCGTATACACAAGTGCTAAATAACCGTAATCGACTGCTAAAGTACTGAGATTGAAGGTAACTAGGTGGAAAATAGGCAATTAGCTCTCTGACTCTTGAGCGGTTGCTGCTGTGACGTCACACCACTACTAACTGGGTGGGCTCACACCGATGTAACATTCAATACTTGGGGATCTTTGAAGTATGCAGACGTATGTTTGAACATAGACAAGCACATGATGGAACCCTCTACCGTGCATACTCTCTATATCACACACACACACACCAACCCTGTATCAAACCAAATGTAATTACGTCATTATTTCACATACAAAATCTGATATGAAAAAAAAATATGAACGATCCATGCCCCAGACACTTCAAGGTCACATCGCTTCGACTTCACTAAACAACAACAAAAAAAAGCAATTAATACGTCATACTGGTCGGATAGGCTTAGAACCGGTACAAATCTCCTACTGTATACCCACCACTGAAAGCTAAGTTTTCACTTTCCATCGCCCTACTCGAAGATAAGGTGTAACATTTTCCAATGAACTCCGATTCCTTGAATTTGGTGGAGAATATGGATATCAACCTCTCATCAATGAATAATTCTGTAGAATTATTTCTAAACATTCTTCAATCTGTCTCAACGGATGGAAGTCCCTACAAGAATGACAGTTAATACTCATACCCTTATGTTTCAGATATTGGTATCTCCGATCATCTTGCAATTACTTGTGAAAATATATCACTGGAAACAACATCAAAATAAAAAACAGTTTGCTACCGAGATTACCGAAATTTCAACCAAGATGATTCTTTCAATGATCACCTGTTTGACTGGGATAGAATCTTCCACTTCTAAACACTTATTGCAATGGTACACGCCACAATCACATCAATTTTTTCAATGTCCATGCCACTAATTTGGATCTTTCTTATTCAAATCTATCTTATTGAAACAGTAATTTGCTTTTTTACTTTTTAATAAATTGATATATTCATTTCTAATTTTTTTATAACTGGCCCAGTTGTTCGTGCTATTCTGTAATTTGGATAGTTTGAATTCTGTATCTCTTTCTTTTGCCTTTACTCTCATTTCGTAATCATATTAAGGTAAGCTATCCTCTCTGCTCATAAATGATTTCATTGGTGCAATTTTATCCACAACGTGGGTACAGTTGTCTAGTTAATTTTTATATATAATATTCACATCGAAACAGTTCGGCATGAAATCACATGATATTAGTTCCAGATTAATTTTATGCATATCAGTTACACTTAGATTTCCATACATCGTACATGACCATTCAGTTCTACAAGAGTTTTTATTACAAGTATTAGCGGAAATGATAGAATGGTCAGTAATTTTTGGTATATCATGCATCATATGCATCAATTTCAAAATTTGTGAGCACGTAATCTACAAGAGTGGAACTCTCACTAGTACATCTTGTACAATCCTTAGTTATTTGTTCAACTCCAAACATATTCAACATATTTTTCATTTTTTTCACGATAATAAATATAACTAATATAATTTAAGTTGAAATCACCAAATATGATACTCTTCATATTAGTATGGAAAACTTCATCAAATATAGATTCAAAATCATCAAGAAATTCAGAATGAATAGAGCTTGGTGGGTGATATAAAACTCCTATCAAGACCATGAATGTGTATAACAATAGTGTAACAACAGTAATTACTCTCTAGGACATAACATTTTTCAACTTTATAAGAAATATCCTGCCTTATATATAAGAATATATAAGAATAAGAATAAGAATATATAAGAATACAGTATGACGTGAGTTTGAATCACATCGCTCTACATTATAATTGGTAAGATTGATTTCACTATCATCTATTTCATCTGTTGTGCGACTTTCACTAAATAACATTGAAGCAGGTTTAAAACATTTGATGTTTGAAATGACTTTATTTGATAAAAAGCTTTGAATATTGGCATGAATTATATCACAACGAAATTGAATGGAGGAGCTCTTTCTAATGATTCCGAAAGTTTTGAGTTTTTAAAAATATAGTAGGCTTATTGTTTATATATTTTATTAATTTAGATGTGTCCCCTTCTGCGTTTAATGCATATTATTTATTTTTCACATATAAATAGTATTCCCTATGTTTTTTAGTTTGATCTGAAAAATTTTCAACAGTATAACCATTAATTTTTCTTATCCTCCGAACTCTGAGAGCATCCTCTGAGTTATTGAAAATTACTTTCATCAACGGGACTCTGCCCTCAACTGCACTTACCAACTCTAAATACTTTTATACCAGTTAAGTCTACATTATAATCTTCAAGTAGGTCTTTTACACTGTTTGTATCTTCTTCTTTCCTATCAATGTTCCTTACCGCTGCTGCCTCTCTGATATTGGCAATCATAATGTTGGATGACTTTTTTTGGCGCTCCAACATTTCGGATATAAATTCTTCATATTCCTCTCCGATGGAAACTTTATTCTTGAGGTTATTCATATTTTTTTCAAGAGTCTCCAGTCTCTCCTCTGCCTTTTTTAATTTTACTATCAATTCGGGTACATTCTGAAAACCTTCTTCACATTCATCACAGAGAAACATGAGTTTTCTTCCGTTTTTTAGCTCTAGACATTTAATCTCTGAAGCAGTAAGTTTTGCACAAACAACACAAATGAGAGCCTTACAAGAGTCACACGGAAATATTATAGTGGAATTAGATTCTTTTTTATTGCATTTCACACACTTTCTCATTTTTAACCTGACACCGACCCTGGCTTGTTTTTATCCAGATGTTCACTTGTATGTTTTTTATTCACTGCTGGCTGGTTTTTGTCTTGATAATTGATATTATCTGCACAATTCACAAAATTCACTGAATTAAGTACATAAAGAAGACAAATTAAGTGATGGACATATGATTTGATTAGCTATATGGATACTCTATGTATTTCTGCGTTGTTTGATACCACTTTCAAATATATTTGAACTGTTTATTCAACACCAAATTCATTAACATGTAGACAAATTTAAAGTAGACTTTTCTTGATAGAGACTTGAATACAGAGTAATTGTAATACAGAGTAATTGTAATGAGGATAATATGTTAAAGCGAAATACATTCATTTTTCCTTAGCTGATGCATAAAACAGTAATAAAAACAAATTGCACGGTAATTTTCAATAGTTTTTTTGACAAAAAAACAGTTTTTTTTTGCTGAATATAATGTACAAGCTATGCCACATGTTATATGAGACTCAAACTGATTGCAGAACTACTCACTGGAATCTATCCATTGAGAGGATACCTGAACAAAATAGGGTAATGCAAGCTGCAGGCAAAGTAACAAAGGGATAAGGAAAGCTTGTCCCCTGAAAAATATGACATACATTCAACAGGGGACCTGTACAAACTAGTACACGGCACAAGATTGTTAGAAGTTATCATTATTTTTTGGCGTCTTTTCTCAAGACAAAACACAAGCACTACAGGAAAATTGTTAAAGTGTTCTAAGAGCGGTTCCTGTACGAAAGTAGTGATTCACATTAAATTTGAATCGCAGAAGATTAAATGCATTTGGGAAAACGTTCTCAGGAAGTTTATTCTACATCAATGCAGTTCTCCAAATGAAAAAGTTCTTGAACAGTGAAGTGTACTGAGTTGAACCTCAAAACGATGAGCAGCCCCGATCCGTCGCGTATTTCTGATATGCACCGCTCTTGGTGGAATCAAATGTGGGAAGTCACTGGAACAGTTTCCGTGAAAGTATCTATAGTAGAGAAACAAATCCCCAACCTTTCTTCGATGTTTCAGACTGTCAAGGTGACAAGTGATGTTCGCGTCTCCAATCAGATAGATGGCTCTTTTCTGGATGGAATCCAGCAGCTTCAGGGTATGCTTAGAGGCGGAGCTCCATATGTAAGAACAATACTCCAAATCTGTGCATCAAAAGTTGCTGAGGTGTGTACAGTTTCTAGATCGGTACAGTACTCCGAGCTTTTGAAAAGCAGCCTTTGCAATACCAGCGACATGATTGTGCCAAGACATATTGGGGTCTATTTCATCCTTCAACAAACTTATCCAAGAACAAAGTGGAATTGTCTGTCCTGACATTATTATATCCGGTTCGGAAATATTCATCTTTTTGGAGAAATCCGATACCTGGGTTTTTGTAGCATTGAATTTAATCTGTTACTTTCACCCCAATTCAAAATCACTTCAAGATCCTCATTAAGATGTGCAACCTCTTGCTGCTGGTGAAGATGTGCATCTCCAGTCGATGTCCTGGAATCCAAATGAAATGACGAGACAAGTGTGTTGTCGTCAGCAAAACAATAATAATAATAATGCACTTGCTATCAGCATGTCCAGCATATGCGGTCTCGGCCTATATCCATCGACATAACGCTGCCCTAAGAGTGCTATATTACCATCTACGGCACTCTTACAGTATTTACGAGACACCGGTGTTGCCCTACGCTCCGTGGGATATTGAATTCGTTGTGGGGAACAAGAAGTGCCGAATTTATTGGACCTATTCGTTCCCCACCCTCAGGCTCATACAACCTAATAAGCCTGATGTAGCCCTTCTCGACCACAAGAGCAAAACGATATTTGTCGTGGAGTTTTCAGCTCCTGGCGAGACGAATATCGTCAGAAAAGAGGAGGAAAAACGAAGAAAATGTCGAGATTTTTTCTTCGAACTCCGCATACTCTATCCAGATCACTCCATCAAGATAGTTGTTCTGATTATTGGAGTCCTTGGTGGAATGATGTCCTCTCTACTCTCGAATTTTAAAATCATACTGGCTTGCCGCACCAAAGCAGAAATCTTAGCCGCACAGATGCAGAAGGCTGTTATTCTTGGTTCACTGCGCTTGCTCGGGGCACATGATTCTCGGTATGCCGACTATTACAACTTGTACACAGACAATATAGAATGAAATAATGTCAAAAAAAACCGGCATACTCATAAATACATTTCTTTAATTCACTTTGGTCTAAATAGTAACTAACAATATATGGTTCTAAATCTATTAAATATTTTTTTATTTCTTTCTTAGATTTCTTTATGCTTCTCAAATCTTTGATTCGATTAGGCAATTTATTGTACATCTTCATTGACATGAAATGAGGAGTTTTTTTCTGTTATGGTTAACCTATGTATAGGGAGCACGAAATCATTTCTTCTTGTTCCATAGGAATATTGATTGATATTATTAGAGAACAGATGCCTATTTTTTATTCCAAACATTAAGCATTCATAAATGTATAGAACATATATCGTCATTATTCTGTTATCTTGAAGACATATATCTATCTACACGATTGATTATACTCCAAATTACTTATCATTCTGATTGCTCTTTTCTGAATTACAAATATTTTATTTATATTACTATTGCTTTCCCAAAATATGATTCCATATCTCTAAGTACAGTATCAAAATTGGAAAAATATAAAATTTTTACCGATTCTTTGTTGAGAATTTGGGAACCACCCTTAGCCCATACGAAATTTTGCTCAATTTGTTAGCTGTATAATCAATCTGTTCCATTTCAAGAATTCATCAATATGAAGTCTTAGAAATTTGGTGTCTTTTTATATTTTATAGTATTGTTTTCAATATTCAAATTTTGAGGTTGTTCTATCTGTAATTGATTAGTTCTAAAAACTATAAGATTAGTTTTAGATTCATTTAATATTAACCTATTCCTAGTGAACCATTCTTTTGTATTATTAAACATTTCCATACCCGTTTTTACTACTTCAGGGTATGTTTCACGGCCTATAAAAATGTTCACGTCGCAAAGTATGATATGCAGTAAAAGTAGAAATTCATTGTTGAAACTTTGAACGGTCGTTCGTTAAATTAAAACCGACCAAATAAACAAACCGCGTGGGCCAGATCAGACAAAGAGACGTCCTTGTGCGGCGTATACACGCACACCTTATAGGGCATTCCCCCGCCCCCTCTTTTTCGCCTACTGGTGACTCACATCGTTAATAAGACACCTGCGCTTATTAGGAGGCATTTATCTTGTTTACACATCTCTACAATTGGGCTTGACGAATTTCGCGGCAAACGCGGTTGGCCGTGGATGAACGAAAAACGAAATGATTGCGGACTATGAACATACGACAAGCGGGCCTTGACGAGAATTTCTGATAGGGTTTTTTTCTTGGTATTGCGAAGACCGAGTTACCGGTATGTTTGTATGATAGTAGAATAGATTAGATTCGCGTGGCATATGATCGATATTTCATTTAGGTCTTTTGTAGATTCCACCTCGTAAAGAAATGTTTTAAATTAATACAAAAAAGTGGAAATGTCGGTCGTTGAACTTCATAAAATAAGGTCTTTCACATCATTTAGCACTATTGAAGTTTATGATAAACTCTTTGAACAAGGAACAATGGGTTTTATGTTAAAAAAAAAGTATTTTCATTGTTAAAGTCTCACAGACCTGCCATCGCCAAGTTATGTGTGACCATACCTGTAAACAGGGCCGGATCTAGAATTGTTATTAAGGGGGCAGGGTTTGATTTCCTCCCGCTCCCAAGGGCGCCCAATCTACCAAAACGCCTAGACTAGTGGTTCTTAACCTTATAGTCATACGGGACCATTTGACAAAATTCCCGTCAGGCCATGGACCACCAAATAGGTTATTTAGTTTGTAGTTACGTACGAAAACTACAAATAAATACAGTACAGTACAGTAAATAAATGGAACGGCTGTTCTAATTCATCTATGAATAAAATACGCATAAAAGTATTTAATGTTCTTTAATAATTAGATAAAATCTGTAACTGTAACAAAAATTGCATCATAAATTAATGCGATTTTTGTGATACATACCCTTTACTAAATTCTGAATCCTTGGTTCAGTGTTACTTAAACTCAAACGCATATGGGCAGTGGCATCCAACCGACTTCAGCGTTTGTTTTTAATAATCAAAAGCGCCGAAAACTCCTGTTCACATAGATATGTCGAAGAATATAAACGAATAGAAATGTCTCGAAGTTTTGGTAAATAAATTGCCTTTTGGCTCCAAAATTCCTCAAGATTAGTTCCTGATTCGAATGTATCTTTTAAGTTGCTGTCGTATTGCATATCAATTACTTCTTCTTGAACTTCATAAGGCACCTCAGAAACGTTTAAAATAATAGGATTGCGAATCAGTTTTTGAATACTCTCATCCTCGCGGTCGAGAAAATAGCGATTGAATTCAGTTTTTAAGTTTTTTCAAATGTAATATCATGTTCTTTTGTATTTCTCCTTTAATTTCAGCACTCTGCCCATAAATATTTGATTAAGCTTATTAAACACAGAAAAGTTATTACTTTCGACATTGTTGATCAATAGCTTGATTTTAGCGATAAACGCACTGATTGTATCTTCGTAAGCAAAAATATTGCTCATACCTTGCAATTTGAAATTTCCCGACCCTTGCAGTAGAAGGTTTAATTTATTTAGTTGCGCAAAAAATCGTCCAAATAATCAAAATGTATTTGAAATTTGTACTCGCAAAACTGATCAAACAACTTTTGTTTTCATTCCTTTTTACTTCCTCTTTTAGTTCGTACAACCTTAACAGCATGTTTTCTTTGGAAAGGTGGAAAGCAATGTGATATGGCCCTAAAAAATCGAGAGAACTGACATCCGGTGAACTTGCAGTCCATTCTAACGGACCGCTTCTATCAATCCACATGCCTGGGTATGTCTGATCCACAAATCCCTTACAGGGCCTAAAAATGTGGGGGCGCACCATCTTGTTGAAAAACAACTGAAAAACAACAACTTGAAGATTTTCCAAATATAAATCCTCAGTCAGATTTTCTAAAAAAACAGCCCATTTTCGAACTCATTTCTAGCCTTTTGGAATGTTTCTGTGGTAAAGCTAGCACAAGTTTCTGCAATTTTGTCTTTAAGTGTCCGTATAGTCCTAGGTTGCTTTACATAAACTTTCAATGTGATATGGCCCTAAAAAATCGAGAGGAGGGACATCCGGTGAAGTTGCAGTCCATTCTAATGGACCGCTTCTATCAATCCACATGCCTGGGTATGTCTGATCCACAAATATCTTACAGGCCTATCAATTGTGTGGGCGCACCATCTTGTTGAACAACAACTGGATTTTTGAATCCATTTTGATTGTTGGCCACAATTTCTTGAATCTGTGGCTGAAGGAGGTTTTGAAGAATTTCCAAATATAAATCCTGTCAGACTTTCTAGATATATAGGAGCAACAATATGATTTTCCAATATTCCTGACCCGATATTAATTTTCTCAGGAATTTGAGAGTAATCTTACCAAAAAAATTATGGAGTACTAAAAATGATTCGTTTTCTTACAAATTATGTTCGATTTTGATATCTTGCCCCGTTCTAAAGTTAAGAGGGTGGGGTGGGGGTTATTTACGTCTTCATTGTTTATAATGTTCTGAAAAGTTGGTGCCAGTAAGGTAGACAAATTTATGTTATACCTTGGGCTCCGCTTGTTCTTTTGGAATCTATTTCGAATAAGACAACTTTTTATGAATAATACTACTTACTTTATTACTAAGGTTTGAAATTCACTCATATTTTTAATTAAATTAATCAATTTAATTTAATTAATCAAATAAACTGTTGCTTTCTGGGATGAATTCACAAACATTGGGTATTTTATTTTAGAGATATGTTAATGGTTTTTGTATTGTTTCAGTATCAACAAAATCAACAGCCTGGCGGATTTCCAATACTGTAAGCGATTGGAGGAATTGTATATACGACAAAACGATATTAGGGACATCAATGAAGTTATGTATCTACAGGCTCTGTCGAATTTGAAGAATCTGTGGCTGGGCGAGAACCCGTGCGCGAATACCGAGGGGTAAGTTTACGAAATATCTAGTCTGTATTGCATAATTGCTCCTTTGTTCAGTTTATTTCCACTAGAACCCCCATGCCCCCTCCCGGGTTGAGTGCCCTGAAGTAGAAGCTTCCTCCCCCAGCTCTTTACCCCAGCTACTACCCCACTCCATCCACCCCCGCTCTCCGAGCGGTCCTCAACTTGTTGATGGGCACTTCAACAAGATTGACATCTGACCTCTTTTGGTCGAAA
>WOGP01004298.1:0-14430 GCA_015342065.1 Leptinotarsa undecemlineata | reverse complement strand
AACAACTGTTAGATAAGCGGTAAGTATATTTACAATGTTTCTCATTATTCTTTTAGTAGTGAGACAGTACCTAAGTATGTCGGATATTCGCTAATAATCATTCTTGTTTCTTACAGGTCGGCCTCATCAAGAAATCTATAAAAATGAACTATAACACCATCATCTTTTGATTATACACCAGTCCAAAGTGCAACTTTTGTGTATTTACGTTTACGGGTCCTCTAAGAAATGCATCGAATAAACTACCACACTTCAAGTCGTCGAATAGTTTAGGGTGATTCGACTACTAAAGCTAAGACCACTTAAGGAAGGATATGCTCGCAAGGTTACACTATAACGTGTGGTTACGTGTTGAAGTTAAATTAATTTACCGACCAGACATACAACCACGAATTCAATAAGCATACCCACCATACTGGATGATCATAGAAGGCTGTATCAAGTATAATATTTGATAAAGTATATACATAATATGTAAAATAAATCAATATACCTTTATAGTAAAGAGAGTATTATTAAATAATGGCTAGTGCCAAAAATCAACGTAACAAGTTGATAAAGATAGTGCATCTGCTCGAAAAGTTCATATAAAATAAAAAGACTGAAAAATACGCTTTTATATCATACGAAACTGAAAAATATGTATAGTTCAAAAAACTAAAAACACGCTTTTAAAGAACATCGAACTAAAAAGTTGAAAATAATTTCTTCAGTAAGGTTAAAACAGAAACCAACGAAAAATACTAGTATTATTTTAATGTTCTTTAAAAGCGTGTTTTTTAGTTTTTTAAACTATATTTATTAGGTTACGTTCGAGTATTGCCGGAAAATTATTCGGGAAGGATGGTTAATTGAATGGATTCTGGAATGATTGTTGTTGGAATGTCTTTCGAAAATTTAGTCTTGGAGAATTATTTTGAATGAAGGCATAAATTAAGGCACGTGAAACTTAGAAGCAAAAGTTTCTCAAGACTTTGTATCAAATCTCAATAATTGTCCAATAATTGTAGCGAACTGCCACTTTATTTAGCGGTAATTAACAATTGATAGAAGCAGCCCAATGACCTCTGATATTATTTTTTCGTTGAATGAGCATATCTAATTTTTAAAACATTCCACAGAACTCTCGAATATTTTTAATATTCAGGGATTATTTTCAGTGTTTGTATGTTTTTACCACTTTTAATTGTTTTTTACCACTTACAGATTAATATATCTTCAGGTCAAACAAGCAAAAATCAACAAATGGGTAACGCTAACATATTTTGGAAAAAGAACAGAAATTATCGCAAGTTTCTTCAGAAAAAACAATGTGGAAGTAGCATTCAGACCACATGCCAGGTTATGTCATTTCCTTCTCAATGCCAAAGATAAGGTCGACAAGTTAGAAAAATTTGGAGTTTATAAACTTAAGTGTCCGGAGTGTAATAGTGTTTATGTGTGACAATGCGGACAAAATTTCCAAAAACGGTATGCTGAACATGAGAGGTCCTTTAGACTGGAAAAAA
This sequence comes from Leptinotarsa undecemlineata, assembly GCA_015342065.1. Lineage (NCBI taxonomy): Eukaryota > Metazoa > Arthropoda > Insecta > Coleoptera > Chrysomelidae > Leptinotarsa > Leptinotarsa undecemlineata. The sequence continues at coordinate 12,922 of WOGP01004298.1, read as the reverse complement.
ATGATTCGGCGTTTTCAAACCATTCCTTAGCATGCAACCACAAGTTTCCGAATCTAAACGATACGGAAATTCTGCACTATGCAAGGAAGGGTTGCAAACTCAATTATTTAGAATCCTTAGAAATTTACAAGCATAAACATTGCGATTGCTACCTGTTAAATGATCAAATCGATTCAATTTACTCTCCGGTTTCTAAATTGGCACATCCGCATTGTGAACGGTAAATTCAGGTACTCAATCAAGTACCTGAATGGTATATATTGGCGAATGTAATGAATGATTGTTAGTTTATTGTGTAAGTTTGAAAATGTCCATATAGGACGAAACTGCAGTAACGTTAGTTACAATTCAAAGTGGTAAAAAACATATAAATTTCTATTTCTCTATTCATTAATTCAGAAGACACCAACATCATTTATTTTTGGAAAATCCCCTTGCCATCTGGTTTCACTTCCTAATATGTGATAGTGGGGTACTCCGATAGCGATGTTGATGGAAAATTGAAATATGCTGTTTTTGGCGGTACATTATTATGATTTTTAATTCACAAAATATTTAGCAGAACACACGTCTTGCTTGCTGTCTTCTCCATTTACCACTGTCCCTCCAACCTCCGCGTGTGCGTATAAAGCCGGTGTCACCAATGATGAAATGTTAACAATAATAATGATAATGACCATATCTGAACCCACATGCAAGAACAGGTGAATACCAAACAGTACAGTTGAATGAAAATAATACATACATACTCGTACGTTATTTTACTGAATTATAAAAACTCCTCAATCTGTAATTTATTATTCTTAGTATCCGTCATTTTTCTCTGCCAATTTGTTTCAAGTACGTCAAAATAGCAATAATACTTTGCCATTATTATCTGTTCATTCAACATTCTACTAGTATTTCAGGCAGCCAACTAATATTGATTCCATTTTTTTCAGTTACGAGTTGTCATTCACTTATTTCTTATCCCAACATAATAATATCTCAATAAAATTCCCCGCGAACTCATATTTTATGGTCGAAAAAATTATGAGCTTTCATTTTTATGGTGCCGTTCCTAACAGAATTTATAGATTTATTTTGGCTGTTTGTTGTCCAATATATTCGAAAATTCCGATGATGGAATGTTTCATTGGGGTCTCGGTTGCAATGAATTTTTGTTTTATACTGAATTACAATTCAATGAATCGGTAATTTTTCTTGTGAATAGCTTGTAAGTTCGTGATGATTTCGAAATATTTGAAAACCAATCTTAATCTGAGAAATATGTCATGTGTATTCTTTCATGTAAACATAATACATAATTTTTCAAATAACATGCTTTAACAATGAAAAATTGTAAAATATGTACCTGATTTGAATTGAATCGAAGTATATTTTGGTTATGTACTCAATATATTCTGAGATAAATTCATCTTTCTCTCTGGTTTGAAGGATGTCTGAAATTTACTGAAGATTCTCCGCAATGAGGTACACATACATTTCCAAAAGTATACTAATTAAGTATTTAAAAAATCCTTTTTCAAATTTCTGAATTTTTTTGTCATTTGTTATTTTTTATATATTATTGAATTCATGGAATATTTAATATTCAGTCTGCTACTGTATTTGATATTTCAATTTCTTGAAAATGTTCTTCACTGAGAAAAAATAGTTTCAATATTAAAAATATCAACTCCCAAACAAGCACTTTTTCCAAAACACCAATTGATGTCTTCAGGATGTGGATCAAATTGGATTTATTTTACGCCAGAGGTTTCAGTGTCACCTTTCAATAATAATAGTTCAAATAACAAATCGATAAATCAAAATTGAATTACATTGAGGTATTTTCAACTTATTATTAATTTCAATTATTTCTCTCTGCGATTGTTTTGCAATATTCGAATGATAGCATATTTTTCTGAGGTTCTTTGGCCTTCAATCAGATTGTCAAGTTTTATATAAAAAAGGAAGTGGTCAAACGTGGTTCAATTGAATACACATTTAACCACACTTTCTAATGGTTTTAATAGTTGTAAAGAGTATTAAAAGATGATGTTCACAAAATATCGTGGTGAAAATATTTTTTAACACGTGTGAAGGGTATTTTTAAGATAATTTTTTTCGACCAAATAGCGATTACCACCTTTGTTAATTCACCTTCTGTGAAATGTTTTTCCTTACCTAATTTTGATCAAAATGTGTGTACTGCTATTTCCAAATTCATAGAAAATATCATACTTGACACTCAAATTTCCTTTAACTCTCAAAATAACTTAAGTAACTTTTTACTAAATTCCAAAGACAAAATCAACAAACTACACAGAAGTGGAGTCTACAAGCTTGACTGCTCTGATTGTTCGGCATCTTAGATTGGTAGAACCTGTAGACCTCTTTTTACCCGTATTAATGAACATTTAAAAAATCCTGACAAATCTGCTTATGGACACTACTTAAAATTTCACAATCATAACTTCAGTCCCAATAGAAATTACATGAAATTGAAAATAAAAATTTCCTTAGACTTGACTTTGAAGAGTTGGAGATTTCCAAAGAACTTTCCAATAATGACCATTGTTTGAATACTCAAGTGAAGTTAAACAGAAATTTCCTTCCCATACATAAAAATAGTATGAATTATTAATTAATCAAAAAATTTTACTGATATATTTTATTCCATACTGGCTTCTTCATAACATAATTATTTTAAATCCATAATGGATCACTCTTCAAGTTGGTACCATTATTTCAACATGACACTTGACATAAATCTGTCTCAAGTTGTCCTTCTTCATATTATAATACTCTGACTGAACCACATGGCCCCATTTCAAAAATGTATTTTCTTGGCTATAAGCCAATTTTGTTTTATATAACTCAAATATTACAAATGTGCCATGTTCTTATTTTGATACTCCCTGTTGCCTGACAAGTAAGTAATCTCAAACAATTTTCCAAATTTTTAACCTTTAAAAATTTGTAAAAAAATTTTTGGCAACATTAATTTTCAGTAAACTTCCTTTTCGATTCATTCACCTGTATATTTCTTCTGTTCCGGGAGGTTCAGAAACTCAGCAATGGTAGAGAGTATTTTTCCCAACGTGCTTATACCAACTAAGTTGGCACTACAATTATAATTTGAGTACTTCAGAAAAAAACCTTGATGATTGATAACAGAAGGAAGTAATGCAACGTAATAGTCAATGTTTTTTCCAACAATGCAAAAAGAACGACCAATTTTTATTTTGGTATTTGGAATTTGAACTATCAATGATTAAGCCATTAAGTCAATGTTTTCTGTTAATGAATGGCACAGTTCTTCACACCGTGCCGGCGAGAAGATAGAAAATAGTAGCAATTCTTTCGTTGAATATTTTTCATTTGGCGCCTCATTTATGAACCTCTGGACTTGTTCAAACGCAAGAATTTTAGATTTTTGGGTCTATAACTTTCATTTTTGCACTTTGAGCATGCTATTACCTTGAAATATTCCCTTGTATTAACACCATTTTCAACAAGCGCACTAGACTTTATTATTGTGAACTTGTTCCACTAAGTTGACGAGTTCCATATTTTTGATTTATTTTCTGGATAGGCTAAGAAGACGATTTGGCTGAAATTTCCTTCGACGTTCTTAAGTCTACACCAGCTAAGAAAATTAGAATATGCGATGCCGTACTGTTGAGCCGATTTTTGTATCCTTTCAATATCGTCAGGAACACACAATTCCTCACTATTGTTCTTCATTATGTAAGACATTAAACATCAGCAAGAACTGTCAATGTGACTTTGAATAAAACGCGTGAGCTGTAAAAAATACTGTTTGTTGATAGCCATGTGATTCGGCGTCACTTGACACGGACACTTCACAGCAAAAGCGATAACATAAATAAAGTTACCTGACAACGAGATATCAAAATGTCTTTTTATAGAAATATTAAATTCATCTATTTCATTATGAAAACAGGACAGTTGTACAAAAAACTTTGTATGATATTTGTGTTAAAAGTAAGTTTTATTTTGTTCGTGAAACTTTTTCACACACAAAATAGAACCTCACTTCCAACACTCATATCATGAATAGCTTTTATTTTTTTAGGAAAAAAAAACGAAAAGAACCGAAAAGAAAAAATATATATTCCAGTATTCGTAACTCAACCACTTTCATACTCAAGCGAGGTCAAGAATCACCCTGGAATATTTCAATCTCATCTAGTTGTCGTAAGATGTCCTAAATTCAAAAAAATCGTTTTGTGAAAAAATACTCTGAAGAATTCAATCGCTGGTTTTCTATAGATATCACATCTGAGTACTCAATGAAAAAATTGAGGTCCATGATAATTCTGATGGCCATAGAGACCATTCAATTCTGTCTTTCCTCCAGAATAGTAGTCTACTTCGCTCTTCATGAACTTGTTCAAAGCAGAAGGCAATATGCCGAATTCTGTATGTTTCCATTTAGTCCCTACCCTTTCGGAAAATTGTATAGCGGAGGTAGATCTAGAAAGATTTCCAGATCAGCATAACCTATATTTGAAAGTTTTTTCAGAGATTCTTCAATATGTCCACAGAAACAATCTGGCCTTGTGTGAAACTGGTGCGTGTTCAAGCTAAATGTTCTATCAAGGATATTAACCTTCGCTGGAAATGAAACGTCACCATTGAAAGAAAGTAGAAAAACATGAATCACTCCGAGTCCTCTTCTTGGTGGAGAGGATCATCACGGAATTGCTGGGGTTTTCAGATATGTGCTTCCTCTGGCATCAACTATGAACTCAGACCAGCATTTCAGAAAGATATTACTGGCTTCCCTTCTCGGCGTTTCCTTGCGATTTTCACACACTTCATCTTCACAAGCTTGCATATCTACATATCTTTATTAGACTAGACGTCGCTAGACCAGACTTTATTAGGTCAGATGTATGTTGGGAATCACACGTTAAAAAGGATAACCTCGTTAATCCTGAGCTCGCACAAGTTTCGACTTTCTGAGGATTGTCGTTCGTAGGTGTTAACGGAGTAGCTTCCACCCTTGAGGAAGCCCTTGTACTTGATAACTTCTATGCCAAGGCTGATCCGATAGATCAGGTAATGCATTTTCAACTGTTCCATCGATATCTAAAAAATACAGCCACCATAATCTCGCTATTGTTGAGGAGTCTAGTAAGTTTATCTACAAGGTTTTGTGATGATGTATTCTTTTGCTAGATTGATGTTTGTTCATTTATGATGTACTGTAAGCAATTTTTTTGAAGCATACATCCAGTAACATCCAATCCCAGTAGAAAATACTCCAGGCTAATTGGGCGTACCACTTTAGTCCTGGCCTCCTAACAGTTTAACACCACATCTGAACAACATTGAATAAACATGTAGTGAACCAAGTATAATTTGTTTTTACAACTATTGGAATCGTATCATCTTCTACCTACTCAGTGACAAAACTAATAAAAAGTTAAACATCATGAACTAATATCTTTACCAACTCATCAAATCAACATGTAATGAAATAATTATTGATTTTTACAATACCGAACAGATGGTTTGGTAAAGAATTCAATTCCAATTGATCAAAGGGCAAGTTCCAAATGCCAAAGGTTTGAGTTTCAAACTTTTCCATCCAAAGGTAATACTCCTTAATCTAAGTAAAGAGATGGTTTGCAAATGTAGAATTGATTTTCAGATTCAAAAATTCACTTCTATGTTCTTTCATTCCAAAGGAAAAGGCAAAAACCACCTGTCAATCTGATCTTTGTTGAAAATCAGATTAATCTTTTCTCAGATTAATCAAATTGTTCTCTGTTAGACTATTGGTACATGGGATGTTTCTTTATCGCTTGGGTATTTGTTCTCGAGATGGAGCTGTCACTTGTTGACTTTCTCTCTCAGATGAAGGTTTTATATATGCCGTCGAGCCGCGTTGAAATTCATCGAGCCCCAGATTGAAATTATTCTGCTCAAATAATTTCAGCATGGTCCTACTGCTGGATGAATGGAAAACATTTGCGAGACTGACTGACCTCTGTCAGATTTGTTGCATAAATGTCTGTCGAATATAATTGATTATCCAGCGTGGTATTAGCTGGGAAAGTAGATGTTTTCCGGTAGGCCTTTACCAGAACCTGTGGTGTAGGTAGTTGGGAAAAATGCATATTCAGAGATATTATTCCGAATTATTTATTTTCTTACACGTAAGTGTTCAATTACTTTCCACTTGAATTAATGTGAAATCATTAAACATTGAGTAGGTAGAAGGTTATATGATTCAATTTGTTATTATGTAAAATCAAGTAAAATTAGTAAGTATGAAAACCATTTAAAAAGCTATTGAGTAGCGAAACACGTATTGCGATTTTGTAAACTGTTCAGTGGAAAACTCACAGTAAAGAGTCAGTTGAACAATTCAGCATGGATTTTCATCAAGTAACATACAATTTAGAAATGTGAATTTTCACATACACATATACCGAATAGAAGAGTCATCCTTCATTCAAACATTCAAGAATATTGACGCAATTCTTCATAAAATTTCAGTTGTCTCAGCAGTTCATGAAACTTGTACAAAAACAATTTTGTCAGTTCATTAGCAGCTAATTCAAATTGCCAACTGTATGCCAGAATGTAATGACGAAACTCGATATTGGGTAAAAACAACCACACTAGAGTAACAGTTGATTTGTTTGAAAAGTGTCATCATTCCATTAATGGCGGAAATTCTGTTTACATGTGGTAAATGTATTGCTTTCAGATACATCGCCCCGTCATATCAATTACTTTCGGTCAACAACGCAAGATATTGTTTTTCTTTCATTACCCATATCACTAATACCCTAATAGAATTGGCCGAGTCTAATAGCTTCTGACCACAATACAACAAAGGCCGAACCAATTATTTTCATCGAAAGCACAAATATTAGCTGCACGTACTTTTATCCGGTGAATGAGAGGTCTATAAATTGAAAGAAATAATTGTCATCTGAAGCTGTACAAATAAGAAAATATTTCCAGAGGTAATAGAATTTCTCAGTACAATAGAACGAGCGAGGTGACCAAAATGGATTTTTCAACAGTTAAACGTATACTACATTGTCGTGAATGACAGTAATGAAGTTTATGGATTGAAATAAAACTATCAACAGACGATAACAGTTTTGTTCGTATACGTTTTTTGAGTGGAATTGGTTCAGACTTCCATTGTTATGTGCGAATCTTTTATTTAGGTAGCTCAAAGGACTTAAATTTAACCGATAACATTTTTCAGAATAAATACTGTACAGCAAGTCTCCTTATGTAAACCCCACCTATGGAATTCACAGAAAATACAAACACACATCAACAAAAACACGCAAAAGTGCTAATGATTTTTTGTTATCAAACCGTTTCTAGACCCCTGGATAAGAAATCACTTCCTATCTCTCAGCAGCTCCCACTGCAAACGAACAACTAGTAACTAGTTAATGTAAAATGTGATAATTGATGAAAGCCACGCTTCTGGGCTCTAGAATCATCTAGTTCTCAATTTGCGAGGAAACGCCTGATTCTTTGCCAAGAATATATTTGTCGTATCGTTTAAATTACTCCAAAATACTATTACCCGTAGTTTCATTAAACGACTTGAATCATTCATATTCAGAAACACCAGTTATTGGTGGTGGTAACTCAAAAATATCAGTTGTTTTGATTTTGCCAAGTTGCCATAATTTGCCCATTCATACTCAGCACTAAATCTACTCGGTGAGTCATCTCATATATTCAGTACCAGAATTCAAATTTTACTGATCCTTATATTGTTTCAAAAGTGTTTCCGTTTTAGGGTCAAATGTTTTTGTAGCTCTATATCTCATTGAATATATAGTGCATTTCTTTAATGTCCCTCCTTTTTATTTTTTGAACGAGTCAACTCAAAAAATTGAAATTTGGGATGATGAAATTAATGCATGAATACTTTATTTTGAAATGAAATTGACAGATGAAGCTTTCAAGAAAGCGACTGGGTGCCATCTGGGAAAAAAAACATGGAAAGGGCGGTCTAGTGACACATCTTCTTGAAGCTCCTGACAAATGCTTCACAACCCTAGAATCTGTTCTGTTTAAAAAAAAATCTGTTTAAAATCTGTTTTTCCGTTAATCAGCTGATCCGTTAATATCCGTTAATAATTAACTAGAATGTAATGTCAATATCTTCAACTACTACAAAATGGCGTAACTTTTAATAATTGCCTGAATACATGGATATTTAACTACATAATATTAGGTAATAAGCTTGAGGTCAGTTCAGAAGATGATCGAAATGGTTGCCTTGAACTTCTTGACCTATACGATATTTCACGCCGAACATTTTCGAACACAGTAACGTCAATATTTCTACAAATATTCATTATTCTCTGGCGTATATCTAATATTGAAGCAGGTTCAGTTTCGTATACCTTTTGCTTCCAATAGCCCCATAAAATAAGTCCAAATGGGTCAAATCTGGCGAGCGGGCTGACCATTCTGTAGGACCTCGACGGTCAATCCAACGATGGGGAAAGTAGTATTCAAATAGTTTCTCAATTGTCTGGAGTAATGTCGTGGTGCTCCATTTTGTTGAAATACAATAGCCATATCGAATTCATTAGGATTTGCTTCGACGAATTTAGTGATGAGAGGATCAAAAGTAGTTTCCAGCATATTCAAATACAGTTCCCCTGTCAAATTTTGATCAATAAATAGAGGTCCTACAATATGTTATCCCAGTACTCCTGCCTAAACATTAACACACCTTATCAGGTTCTTGAAATTGCCATATGGCTGATTAAAAAAAAATTCTAAAAATATCTATATTAATGAGTTTGTCTTCAGGAAATTATTGAATGTTCCGCCATTTTGTAGTAGGTGAAGATATTGACTTCATATTCTAGGGTTGTGAAGTATCCGTCAGGAGCTTTAAAATGATGTGTCATAAGACCCCGTTTGAGTTAACCCGTCAAAAAATAAAAGGGGAGGGAAAGCAAATAAATGTACTGTATATCTATTCATCTTTGTCCTGGTACTCTAGAGGGTAATTCAAATGGGTCCCTCACCATTGAGATCTCCTTGTCGAAACTTGAATTTGGGCAAAGTGGCGTTTTTTTGTGCTTGACAAAATACTGTTTCGAAATTTGGAACATTTCGAGTTTCTCCTGAAATATCCGGAAAAAACTGAAAATCGGAATATTAGTTAATATTTTTTTCTATCGTTATTTGACAACATAGCTCAAAACCAAAAACACATTTTCAATGACAGATTTTTCAGCTACATGTTTTCAGGTTCAGATTTAAGACGTTCAGATTTAAGACGTTCAGACGTTTCGTCTTCTGGCAGTCATCATCAACTTTTTTCTATCATAGACGCCATTTTGTTTTTTCATGCAGAAAAATAGTTCTTCTCATTCTGATTTCATTGATTTATATTCATTTATGATCTGCTCTTCTGAAACCACAGATAATACAAAAACAACTTCATCTTAGATCGTCATGTATCCATCGAAACAGCCCGAAAAATTAACTAGGAATTTGGCAATCATAGTGTTGATGAATGCATTGTTTGACGTTGGTTTACGAAATTTTGTTTTGGAGATTTCAACCTTGATGATGAGCCCCAAAATGGTCAACCTACAGTAATTTAAGACGAGGATTTGAGGACCTTGGTGCAGACTGATCCATCAGAAAGGTTGCGTAGGATAGTGGAATATCTGGGTGTCTATAGATAGATAGAACTTTATTTTCAACAGGAATTCACCCAATTACAGGAAATGTACAAAGGTGTTGATGAATATATATGCAAAACAGTATAATTAATCATGAAAAAGATTGCTACAACTAAAAGAAAATAAGTAGAAATAGAAATTTATTATAAGCAGCGAAAAGAAAAAGGGATCAGAGTTAAAAGGGTCTAGTGAGAATACATTTTAAAATAAAACTTTAGGAACTATGATTAATATGGCACATATCACATATTGAATTATAGTTGTTGAAAAGTATTGACACTGGTGCTTTCAAACTGTTATTCGTTCTGACAAGATCACAGTCAAAGAGGAGCACACGAGACCCTATTGTTTAGCAGTTTGTGAAGAAAGGAGATTGTGACAAAAAGTCGTCGTGTGTTCAGAGATATTACATTAAATTTATTCAGAAGGATAGAATAGTCGGTTCCCCTCTGCGGATATATTCTTGTGACCTTGAAAGACAGATATTTTAAAAATTATTTTAGAACAGCATCAATATGATGTATGTGGCAATTGTAAATTGGATAACATATTAACACGCCGTATTCTAGTTTAGACCTCACATAGGCATTAAACAGTGTTAAAATCGTATAAATATTCTTGAATTCTCTGGTACTCCTTATAATAAAGCCCAACATTCGATTCGCTGATGAAATAGTCTGGTCTATGTGAGAAGTGAAAGTGAATTTATAATCAAAAGTGATTCCAAGATCTGCCATCTCATTTACTCGACTAACTGGAATGCTGAAATGATTCTTGGAACACCAGTTGAATACTAAATCTATTTCATTTTGTAAAATTATGCAGTCTTCATAATTGTCAATTACTTTGTATAGCTTTAGATCATCAGCGTGAAGAAGTTTTGGGTAGTTAATCATTTTCGCCAGGACATCAATGAAAAGCAGAAACAGAAGAGGCCCCAAGTTCGAGCCTTGTGGTACCCCTGAGCTAGGTGTGTACAAAGAGGACTGTATGTTCCACGTATTGCTTTTTGTCAAAGATATAGCTTGTAAGAAGAGCAATTAAACTTCCTTGAAAGCCAAACGATGCTGTCGCTGAATGAGGTCTGTTCTTCTTCGCTTTTGCGCAACCAAAACGATCCGATTGTAGATCACATCGTCACCTGTAATGAAAAGTGAAACCTCTAAAACAGGAGACGTTCATGACCGTGGTTGAACACCGACGAGCCACCCACTTGATGAAAATCAAAATGAGTTAAATACTTATTTATTTCTACTGAGGACGCCTCTAGAAATCAATAGGTCTATAAAAAGTGTGTGACTATTATGCGAAAGCGAGAAGTCAACAATATATAACACTAGAACTTTCAGCAATCGGGCCAAACCATGTCAACAGAGTCTTATTGTGAGCAAATCGACAAAATCTATCAAAAATTACGTCACAAGATACCGGTACTGGTCAACAGAAGAGAGAGGAAAAGTGACGTTATATCGTTCAATTTTCTCCTCCTGATGAAGAAGATTATCTGAGTTTTTCTGGGGTTGACAGACACCTGCTCTCTCTGACATCAACTGTGAACAACGTCCACAGAGCTTTTTTTGAATATTACAAGCTACCCTTTCCAAAATGGACCTCGTCAAGATGACAAGGCTTGTAGATTTACTGCTTGATGCCCTTTGTCATGGGCATCAAACAGACTATTCATCAGGAGTGACCATAGAAGGGTGGTAGTACAACACCTTGAGCGCAGCCTCTGGTGAACCTGAACCTAATGGCCTTGCCTGGAATATTCATAGTTGCAGTTCTGTTCACCAGCATGGCAGAGATCCAGCCATTCATGATCGATTCTATACCTTTCTTAGCCAGAGTGTATTGTCAAATGCTCCTTCAATTTCGAAAAATACAGCAACCTTGTTGTCAAGAGATTGGGAGATTATCTCTACAAGGTTGTTTAATGTTGAATCTGTCGATTTGATAAGCATACTGGTGGTTATTCAGGGAGGATGCATATAATACCACCCTTCTGATATATCCGTCCAGTATCTTCTCAAGTCATTTCAACAGGAAGGATGTAAGGCTAATTGGTCGTACCGATTTAGGATGTGGGTCTCATTTGATATCATGAAACATATTCAAGTTCACGATGTCAGTGATATTCAATGTGAAAAAATATTAACTTCCAAATACAAACATCAGATTAGAAAGTCATTCTTGCACAATTAATATGCACGATACTGTGCATGATTTTTCATTTCCATATTATAAAATATCTTAAGGATGGAATTTTTTGTCAGATGCTGAAACATGAATCCGAACAACTGGAACAACCAAAAAATATTTTTTGAGATCCACTTTTAATCAGTCAGGAGTGCTTCAAATGGTAACCATTTTTGAGAAGCGCTCCGTATCGAACCACTGGCGCAATAGATCTCTCCCCAAAAATGACACAACATGTTGCGGCCTTCCCCTAATCGATTATTCCGGTATCGGCCTGCCGCCGTGTAATCCGATCTTCCTAGATGAACGTGTTGCCCGCATTCAAACGCCGTCTCGTGGTTTTACTCTTTTATTGCGAGTTTGGATAACTAGATTTCCACAAAATCGATACTAACTTCGTTGAGGAAATCAGCGGAAACTTTGAGAACGTAATAAGAATTGTTCTGGGACCCGATTGGGAAATTCTCGAGTTATCGAAAATCCTATTTGACGAAGCCAATATGTTACTGGAACCGTGACTTTTTCTGTGCTTTGCGTTGATTATTATGTAATAGCTTGTGTGACAGTTGCATTCAAGTAACTCACTCTTTATGAATTGTTTCAAAGCACACTTTATTTGAAGTTTTGAGATCATAGTTTGATGTCTAAAAATGTAATTTTTGGTTCGAGTTAACAACAACAGGCAACTAGATGCCTATGAGAGTGTAGAAATGAGTAAACATAATAATAATATGAATAACGGTGATGGACCAATACCAAATAGCATACTGGATAGCTTCTTAAAATAATATTATTAAATATACGAACTACTACATGAGGACACATTGTAAAAATAATTGTAGGACAAGTAGATAGGCAAATATGAAATCAATGATTATATAGTTTGAAAATGGTTTTATACAGGGTGTCCCTGGACTTCCTCTTTTCCTCTCGGGAATGTATAGATGGGGTCAAAATATTACCAGTACTTCATATAACTTTTTTTCCTAAAATCCTTCGTTACCAAGTTACGG
>WOGP01004297.1:0-14168 GCA_015342065.1 Leptinotarsa undecemlineata | reverse complement strand
GGTGGGAGCCAAGAGCTTCCAACGCCGCTTGACTCTCCGAGAATATTTTTATTGACTTGTGAGTGAGGTTGGATTTATCCAATCTCTCCGCACACATTTCAATAGCGTAAATTTTCGCTTGAAATACAGTTGCATAAGTTCCTAGGCAGGCAGATAACTCGGCCCTTGGCCCTGGGTCTGCGACTGAAAACACCTGCACCAGAACCGGAAAATGTTTTTGATCCATCTGTGAACCAACAACTATCTGCTCTTGATATTTCCTTCTTCCGCAGGATCCAATCCTTTCTACTCGGGAATAGTACTTTATAAGGCAGTTCGTAGTTGACGAAGTCATAAAGTCAGAGGTCATTTCCAGAATGCTGTGACTTCCAAAGTCAACTAACAGTCTGTTGCACTCTGTATAGAACTGATTCGTGCATTTGGTAATGTGCCCAAGTCTGTATGCAGTCCATCTAGCCTCTCTTTCCATAAAAATGTGGAGAGGAGGTAGATCCAGAAGGATCTCCATGGCGGCTGATGGTGTGGTACTGATGGCACCACTGATAGCCAGGAAAGCCTGTCTCTGTTAGCCAGAGAGCTTCGCTTGGGCCGTTTTCTGACACAAAATGGTTAACTCATAGGACTAAAATCAGAAGAGATGGAACAAATGTCACAACCGACCACAACCCAGGGGTGGTTGTAACAGTGCTGGGGGTCAGTACTAACAAGTTCAATAATACATAGAAATGATTTCAAATCACTTTTATTCTCGAGTAATATAGGAAATCTAAGGTTAATTCTGAGTTCTGGAAACTGAATAGTGAGATACTGAAATCAGACTCATCACAGTTATGACAAATGTAATGGCAAATACAACCTCCGCACTCCAAGTGGGATCAAAGTTCACATTTTACTTGGTGACATTTTACATCCGGTGACAGTGATCATATCTTCTTTTTCGTGACTTTGTTTTTTCTTTTCGCATTGGTTTTTTCTTTTGGTTCCGTAAGATTTTTCTTCACCTGCATAACCTTCAACCATTTTTCTTTTTCCTCATATTCTTGCCTGACTACTAATTTTTCAAGAGTGTCTGTATAAATTGTCGACTTTTCAGTTCTTGAACCTCTTGTCTTCCTTTGGGGAGCCTTTGGAAAAGGCCGAACAGCTTTAGGTTGAGAAAGAAATAGCGTAGCTGAGGATGCCGCAATTGGCTGAACATTGCTTAAATTTGAAAATGAGTATTCACCTAATAAAGAAGCTGAAAGTGATAGTATTTCATCGTATGGTCCAGGATTATTCTTCCCAGCATCAGAGTTTATTTTGTCCGTTACAAAAGATGGTTCTGCAGTATTAGTCTTTCCAGTGTCAGAGTTCAGTCTTTCTATTTCGAAAGATGATTCTGTAGCATTTGTCTCTCCAGCGTCAGGGTTTGGTCAATCTGTTACAAACGATGGTGCAAAGTCATTTTCTTGGAATAGATTACGATTGTAAGGATAAATGCGAGTTTTGCAAAAACCAGTCTGGATGCTCGCTTGTGTGAAAGCCAGAGGCATAGCAGTTTTGATAATACCTGGTATATCATAGATTGTCATGGTTTTGCCAGGGTGAATTTGGATCCATTCGTCACAAGCAGCATTTATGGCTTTTTTCAAGTGTCCGAAGACAGAAAGGAAATGAGAGTAAAGTTATCCCATTTTCTTTACGAAAATCCAATGTATTGGTGTGGATATGCGGGAAATAGTTATCCACCATTGGCAAGACTCTATGCGTTGAAGAAGCATTCGAGAAATTCTTAAAATATTCAGGAAATACTAGAAACGATGCATCTTCCATCCAGCCTGAAGAATTTGCAGTCCGAATCGATCCTACTGGCCCATTTCTAACGAAATGATCGTGATAGCGAACCCGTGGAAATACAAATATATGAGAAATATTATTTCCCAAGGCATTTACTGCAGAAGCAACCGTCAGTGCCTAGTGCCTAGTGCCAGTGCCGTGCCTAGTTCAGCTGAAGTAAGACTTCCAACTTGCCGTTAACATTAAGGTGAGTCTGTCCATAACAATTTGCAAATTGTCATAAAACGTTTCCACATTTGTTTTGTTGAAGTTTGTAGCTCTTGCAGGGCTACTAGCTTGAGCTACACGCATATATAGTGAACAATTTCTTTTCATGAATGAACGAAAACATTTCTCACCAGCCATCTCCTTCTCAAACCAAGTAGCAGGTTAATTGGTCAAATCAAGTTCAGATTATATTCACTAGTGAGCTCAATAGCTAACTTTCCTACCTTTTTCGGGTAAAGGTCAAAATATATTTCAGCACAACGTATGTACTTTGACAACTTCTGTTCTGTTATAGCTTCGCTAAAATGACGACTGTCACAACCGTAACCTGGCACAACCGTACCCAGTCTACCCTAAGTTTGTTTGTGTGTCAGTTAGTTTGTGACTCCAGAATTATCGACAGTATTGCTTGATCTATTCGAGTGCAGACGGCGCTGTACTTAACCACCTTGATATAATTTCGAACTCGAAAGTATATTTTTTTTAACACGCTTTTATTAGCTTCACCTGTATGTATGTGTGTTTGTTCATCTGTTTTTAACTCTCTTTTTCATTTACCATATTTATTCCCGTTTGAATGCTCGGAATCTGTATTTGACAGAATTATCGACATTATTACTGATCTACTCGCTGGCAGATAGCGCTGTTCGTAACCTCCTTGATATAATTCGAACTCACTTTACATATATTTCTTCATTTGAAAAAAGGATTTTTTTTTATTAACACGCGCGCCTGCTGTTTGATTTGTAACCCTCCATTGCACGCCTGCTGCCTTGGGCCTGGTAGCTCATTTTCAGGCTTACTCTCCAGAGTCGGAAAATATCAGTGGTCATTTTTCCTTAACAATATACGGCTGATTGATCCCAACGTTTAGATAAAATGAATATAATTCAGAAAAATTAAAAGACACGCTTTTATAGCATACGAAACTGAAAAATGAAAAATAAATACAGTTTAAAAAACTAAAAAATACGCTTTCAAAGAACATCGAACTAAAAATCGTGGAAGCTTTGTGCCATTTTTTTTCTATATCAAGCGCCCGTCGTTTTTTTCACAATAATAATTTTTCGTTCGTTATTGATCATTTAAAAAAAATACTAATATCGTTTCTGATATTTGTCATATTCCATTAGACAAATTTTTGATTATCTATAAATTGTAACTACGGTCTAGTAATCCACATTAATAAGATATATTGAGCTAGCTCTATTAATTTTGTTTCATTGTCTGCAGATGAAATCTCGTTTCAACAGCATTTGTTGTTCAGAAATCATTGGAAACTGATTCAACTGTCATATATTCATGAAAAGAGTGACAAGAAAACATCATGAGAGTATGGCAAAGTGGAATCTGTTGTCTCCTGTCACTGGTGACAGCGGTGGAATAAGTGGGGGTCCTGTTGAAAAAAAATTGAAACGTATTCAGTTGTGAGGTAAATACTTCAGCAAATAAATATGACGTTATTAATCCGAAATAGGAAATGGTGGAGATTCTTAAGTCACCTTGCCAAGAACTGATAAAAAGAGAATTTCAAGAAATTTACTTTCAGTTGATTTGAATACAGAAGCATACAGAAGAGCAGCAAAATGGACTTTTCATGGAAATCCGATAGTTTTCCAGGAATAAATAATTGAAGAAGTAGGAAAACATGTCAAGAACGAGTATGAAAAAGTGCAAAATATTTTTTTTCCAAAAATTATACTTTTCCAGAGAGAGATAAACGAAGATGCCGAATAAGTGAGAGACGATATCAAAGAAGTTTGTGACCAAACTACAGAACGGATGAAGTGAATGAACAACATGGAGCCTTATTCATATAGAGAAGGATTAACCAACTGAAGAAGAGGAGCAGGATGACATCGATAAAAAAATTATTGTTTCTGAAGTTAGGTATGTTCAAAAAATAGGGTGAATAATGTTTTTTATCGTATAATATTCATTTATGCATCAATTTTTATTTTGTTCCTTCAAAAGTAGTCACCCTCAGATATAAAACAACTGTGCGACGTTTTTTCCAATAGTCGAAGTAATTCATATGTACTATTTGTTATGTCCTCGAGGTTTCTCGACGGGTCGGTTTTTATCTCCTCAATCGTCGCAAAATGCCACCTTTTCATGAGTCTCCTCAATCTTGGAAACAGAAAAAACTCGCTACGAACCAAACCTGGTAAATACGTTTTCTGAGGTATACTTACGGTGTTGTTTTTGGTCAAAAAATCACGAATAAAATCACGAATGGGCAGGTGCATTATCGTGATGAAAAAGCCATTCACAATACCAGACGTGTTCTTCGTATTGCTTCTCGCAAGCAGCGCATAACTTCGAGGTACTACTCCTTATAGACCGTTAGACCATATATTGAGAACTCCTGATGCATCATGTCTCGGTGATTGAGCAAAACCTTAACATTTGATTGTACTTGGCTGGCATTTTTTGGTTTTGTGTCTCTTAGGATCTTATATTGGGACGATTGGACTATGATTTCGATGACATAACCGTTTACTCATAATTCATCACTAATTATGCCCCTTTTGAGCAATTTCGAAACGAACTTTGCTGCTATACACTTCATGCCCAAAAGTACCGAAGAAATTGTATGACAACAAACTGAACTTGCTTAACAGCTGAAACTACACATATATTCAAGACGAGGGTACCAACATGTAAAAATGAAAAATTGCTCATCGTAGCCCGTGAATTTGGATTATTCACCTCATTTTTTGAACATTCCTCATTCAGTAAAATATTGTATTATTATGAATTTATACTGAAACTTCATTGCACTTATTTGCAGAAACTCCCTATAAAGTTCATCATTTCCCGCACTATTGTCTCCTGATACCGCTTTTCCTCCCCAGGGTCGTATGGACACCCCTACTCTGTGGCGAGGTGATGGATGGCTGGCGTATTTAACCTCACCACTGTTTTAAATTCGAACAAGCGACAACCCGAAATGGGGATTTGGTCGCACCTACAATCCCATTTGTTTCCATAAATGAACTGTTTATTTTATTCGCTGGCGAGCTAAGACTTTGGATAATTTTGTTCGAAATGATGAATTGTAAAGTGTGAATTATTGGTGAATTCAACTATAATATGTTAATACGAGAAATACGTTTGGAATAATTTGTGAAAGGTTCATTCGGATGCTTTTTCCATAAACTATACCTCACGACTTGATCTACACAAACTTCATTTGAAAAATATATCACGTGTTTCGCTAACACAGTAGCTTCTTCAACAGTGATTTGAATACTACAAGTTGCTTCAAGTCAAAAGTCAAGTCAAATACGTTTATAGATCTTTTAAGAAATAATTACAAAGTATTTTGAAGTGTGTTGTATGTGTGTGTGTTGTGTTATGTGATGGTGTCTATTGTTGTGTTGTGTAGTGTATTGTTGTCTAATGTTGTGTTGTCTAGTGTTGTGTCAGTTGTTTCGATAGGGTGGTCCGGGTCCGTTGCAGTGGTCATAGGTAATTTGGTACGGGTTGTTAGACCGGGGCTAATGGTGGTGAATAAATTCTGATTTCGACTCTTTCCAGGACGCTGCTGTCCGCTATCTGATTCCCAGTTGGAATTATCCTAGGATATCCAGGATCGGCTCCGGCGGGTACTCCATTGCTCCCAGGAGTGACTGGGGAAACGGGAGCTTTTTACTGCGTACCATTTTGGATCCACCACGGGGAGTTCAGGGCGTTGTGAGCGAGTTGATGGCATCGGTGTTATTGCTGCTGATCGTTCTGATCGCATATCGTTCTCGATGTTCCTGAAGTCGTTAGTTGATAGGTTAAGTATTGATTAGGTTATATGGGTTTAGAAATGGATATCGATAGGGAAGGTTATGTATATTACGAAGGATTCTTCTCTCGGTTGGAAGGATACGGTAGGATATTCTCGGGGGAATTGTACAGTATATCATCGCTTTGTAGTCTAGGTCTAATGAAAGTTGTATATGTGTGTAGAAGAGTTTTACTGTCGCATCTCCCGAGCTTGCCTCTCAGAGCTTTCAGCAGGTTGGCTTCCTTTCGGACTCTATTCCGTGTCTCTCTCATATCAATCTCCCAGTTGAGGGTCCTCGTGAAGGTGATCCTCAAGTAGGACTTCGAATCCTGGAGTATGAGGATTTCTTCTGAAAGTCTGAGATTCAAGTTACCAGGATTTGATTTAGGACGGGTAGAGGTGTTAGGATGTCTGAATAGGGTGGTTTGGGTTTTGGTGGGATTTATTTTGATACGGCATTTGTTGCAGCACTGCTCAAATTGGTCGATCATGTTTTATGCTTTAATTTGCAAGCTGCGGGTGTTGGGAGCGGAAGAGTACAGGATAGTGACATCAGCATATTGAAGGAGTTTGTGGGTCGTGGAAACGGGGACGTCATGATCATAAATAAGAAATAAGCAGGGAGCAAGGACTGAGTACTGAGGAACACCGGCTTTGGGAGAAAAGGGAAAGAAAAGGCTTCGCCGATTTTGATGTAGATTTGTTACAAGTTGCTTCTCACGCTAATATTTATATACCACAGGTAACTACAATTGGGACTACCTTTATCAAATTACCAAAACCTCCACAATTCTCATATAGCTTAGGTACCACTTCAATTGTAATTACCTGCAGCATATTACCTCACTTCCACATCAATGATGATTGTTGGTCATTCATTGAAATGTTTGAATTTTTAAGTTCATTAATTTCCATTGTTTCCCAATGATTCTGTTTAAAACCTATATTTTCTATGAGTAAAATTTCGAACTCTTTCTTAAAGATATGATTTTCTTCTAAAAGATTATTTGAATATGTTCCACACTTTAATTTATATAGTCCCGATTTTTCGAATTTGGCTGTTTCTCAAAGTATTATTTGTTCTATATGCAATTTTAATAACTCGTTTCCTTATTAATGAAGCTACTTTTTCGTTGTTTGTTCAATACGTTAAAGCTCCATGATTTTGATTTTGAGTATCTATCTTATCGATAAAAAAAACGTTTCGAATCGCTTCTACGTAGAATTTTTTTGAAGGTATTTTGTTAATTGATTTGACTCGAAACCCATTGTTAACTGCAATTTGCTTGATGACATTGAGTCCTTTATTGAAATCATGTATTGAAAGAGACACATTCATATGCTTTAAAAAATTTCACATTAATGATCTGATGGAAATATTGAATTGCTGAGTTGCTTTGAAAATGATCATGGATATATTCCGGTGAAATCTGGTATACCAATGAATGTATTGAGTGTCAACTCATTGTTATGGTACCCGTCAAAATAAATCATATTGTAACTTTCATGTCAAAATCTTTTGGATGAAGATCTTTTTCTTATATTGCACCAAAGCTATACAACTTCTTTTCGTATAAAAATGATCAGCATCAACACATCTTTCTTATTGAAAAAAAGACTATCAAATTTCATTTGAAAAAACTAGAAATTCAATTAGTGGTGATATTATCGAAAGAAAAAATTAATATTTTTTTACATTGTAATTTTCCAATTTTCCAATAGATTCGGGTTAGGGATTACACTGTAAACTGAATTGTTATTCCATGAACATTGTTCGCCTATTTTTCAAATCCTAAAATTTTCAGTGATTTGATGATTGATAAACTCAAATATACAAACATATAAATACACCCGGTAGTTGTAGAATCCTTCTCTCTTTGATCGTGTATTCCTAAGTCCGTCGGTTAGTTTGAAATCCTCCTTTTCCCCTTTCCGAGCATTCAGGCCATCCTGATTAATAGCGAACGAGGCACAGACATGCATCTAAACATTTGTTACCTAATTGCTTTAAAGTTACCTGCAAACATTCTGTTCCAGCTAACATCATGTTCTCTCTGATGCAGGGGCTTGTCCTGTTCGATTAATCCTCTATGTCAATTTCGTTAAGGAAATTGGATTATTGAGTCCAGCCATAAAGGATCTCAATGGCAATGACATATTTCGCTACCATCTCTAGAGTACTGATAGAGACTTGAGAAAAACTGTATCATGAATTTTGCTTCCCTCAGTTTTTTATGATGGTTTGAATGAATTCATTATTTATATGAGTGGCAATAATAATGATAATAATAGCGGTTGATGACTAATGTGAGCCATGCCGAAGACACCAAGAAAAATAGTAACAATGATAATGATCATAATAATAATAAAAATACTGATAATAGTCTGCATACGTGATGAAAATGGAATACGAAAATTCAGAACAATAATTAAGTGTCGATAAGGAAGTGAAGTATCAGACTAAGTTACTTCTCAACTTAACCTTACGAAAATAATAAATGAGAAACCAAATAAAACTATACATGTAATATTAGAGAATTAGCATATACATTGAATCAAAAATACCTAAAAAATACATAATCTACTTATTTTGGATTAATTCATACTAGTGTATGAAAGTATGAAAGTATAAAAATTGAATTAAATTGGTTCCTAAATTTCTAAAAGATATATTTTCCACCATATTTTTGACCATAGTGTAAATAATTGTCATACACAGGTCTGTCTCAAGAGCAAATCTATAATCATTGAAATAAGGTTTTCAATATCTACTTGAAATTATATAAAGATAAGTTCCAAAACTCCTTGGGAAGAGTATTTGAAAATTTTGGTGCTGATTATGAAAAAAAAAAACATCAGTACAGTGCACTTGAGTCTTTGGAAATAACTAGAACATTATTTTTTTTTGTGTTCATCCCATTCAGGTTTTCAAATAGGATATGTTTATTAAGGAGATACGTAGGTTTGCTAGATGCTGAAACTTTGTGCGTCAAGGTAAGTAAATGGAGTTTTCAGAAGTTATCTCGTTTGAGTCATCCTGTTTTTTTTTCAAATGTCATATTAATATGATCAAATTTCCGCATTCCATGAGAAAAACGAAGGCAGAAATTTTGAATTTTTTGTAATCTAGCTGCATCAGCCCGTAGAATTGCGGGACGATACAGACTATCACAATAGGATAATTTAGAAATCATCAACGATTCGCACAACTCAAGTTTCATTTCACTAGATATTGAACGAGATCTGGCAGAGTTGGCTGACGTGTTTGGTGAATCTCAAACCACACACCTAGGTTTTTGATTTTATTCACAAAGGTCAACGGCATTTCTGCTAGCCTGAGTTGAAAACTAACCTTGAGTTAGCTGATCACATTGTGATTTAGTTCCGAAAAGCATCGCTATTGACTTCGATGAGTTGAAATGAATAATCGGAAAAGTAACAATCATGCCTCTCTGTAAAGTTGCGAAAAAAATTTACTGAGTTCATATTAGAGAATTATAGGGGCAAATAGTGTTGTAAAAAAATCGTGGGTGCATACTTACGATTTGAGGCGTCAACAGGACTGAGAATTCGTGAGAGTCTACAAAAAAAATACGGCAACACCCTGACAAATTTTATTTGTACTTAAGGATGTCAGTTGAAACATTCGACCCATTTTTGAAGTTTACTGAATGCAAATTCCAAAAAATTCCAACGAATGTCAGAGAAGCTATATCAGCAGTGTCGTCACAATTTTTGAATTTTTCCTTAATGGTTCTGCTGGGTCCCAAATTGTCCTTCTTTTGTAAACAGAACTTATTGAGCTTTCCTCCCTAGCTAGACTACCCGACTGGAATATCAAACATGAGTACTTAGGTTGGATAGACGCCTGGCGTACCTTCGGATGGTTTCTAGAGGTTAGATGGTAGTGAGGGGCTACTGCGGCTACTGTCGAATTGTTACTCACGTTTATAAATAGCAGGATGTTTGCCAGGCAGCTATCTACCATCCACCATCCTACTAACCTTCCTACAGTGCGGCCCTTGCGCGTCTGGTACTGGCTTACGAAAGCATCATTTTTGCGACTTGGTTTCATCGATATATCAGTTATAATTTAGAAACGCTAGGTGACTGAAACGTTAGATATGCGGCTGACTGCTCGAGGTACCGCTTTGCTTGTATATTTTGTGAAATTACGTGTAGCCTATATCTGACTTCAGCTGCGCTGTGCTGCTGAAGGCCAATAAACCAGAAACACATGCCCGATTTTTTCTATTCAGAGCGTTATGTTCGGAAGACCCCCCCTGTTCAATCCATAATATTACTATTAACCCAAAAATTCGACAAGAATTTTCTACACTGTACAACTGAACTCAACTTCATTCCACCACTATAATAACAATACAACACAAAGTCCAACTTAATTTTGGACTGATGTTGGAATGTCTATCACCCCATTAGCTAAATCCATACTGCACTTTCGGAACTAGACTGATTCTCCTACATCGTGGTAATGATTATATAACTTGATGGAAGTATTTGGAAACCATTGGAGAAACTCTTGAACAGGCGCAGAATTCCAGAAAAACCGAGAGAGACGCAAGCATAGGCCGGCGACTTTTCGAATTGAAAAATAATAACGAATTAAGAAAATGAAAAAATTCATAGTTCATAATAAAAAGCAATGCGATTATGAGATTTCTGTGTTTTCCAGTCAAGTGTTAACAACCAGTCACGTGGATCCGATTTTCCAAGCCAGTTTTATGTCTACTAGGAACTTTAAATCCCATTCTCATCGCGGATATAACGAGGCTCATATAAAATTCTTCACGCGATTATGTACATTGCTTTCGTAATGGTTATTCAAATGTATTATTCCGGAGGGTGAGGAGAAGCTTGAGCAGGGAAATCGTGAACTGGAAGAGAACATTTATCGGCATATGGGGACTACTTTTCCGTATCGTGGAAAGTTTTATGAAATTTTACAAGAGTTTATGAAGTATTTTCATACATTTTTTGTAACGTGCGCATTATCATAGTATCTGCGAGGGAAAATCTGCTCATTGTTCAGTTCATAAAACTCCCGTGCTGTTGAAACAGATGTTGAGTAGACACTGAGGGTATTTCAGGATGAAGGAGAAATATAAGATAGTTAAATGCATACTTGCTTGATGAAATCCTTAGCAACCATCAAAGTGGGACGATTTTCCATTATGAAGATTTTAGCACCAAATAAGAGATAATCATTCAAAAAGAGGGAAAAAACGAATGAAATATCAATATTTTTTCTTCAAACTCAGCATATTTTATCAGGATCACTCTTTTGAAAGGCGTTCCTGATTATGAGAATTTTTGCTGGTATGGTGCCATTCTTACTCTGGCTTGACGAACCACGGCAATGATCTATGCTCTAAAAAATGCATTATTGTGCCATATGTCTGATCAAGGCACATAATTCTTGGACCCGAAGATCACTATCCTATATGAAGTGCGAAGCGATCATTGGTTGATGAAACCGGCACCCCTTTTAGTATCAGATCCTCGTAGAGAAGACCAATTGATGTAATCCTTGCTACATAAAAAAATATAAATTAGCATCACAAATGTATTATTCTGAACAGACTTTTTTTTCGTATTGTGAAATATTTCATGAAATTTCACAGTCTATGATTCTTTTTCAATTCAAAAAGAGGAGGAAATCCAAAAAAAAAGTCCCACCACCTGAAGAAATTCAGGCACTTACTTGATGAATGAATAAACAATAATCTGCGGTCAAACAATTTTTATCGTGATGTTACAGGTAATAATGCATTAGTTAATTAACAGTTTTAATGCGAACTGCGAATGCGATAATTATTAAATAACAAATATAGGCGTTTTTTAGCTATTTTGGATAGGTCTCAGAATAGATTCCCGTTGGATAATAAAAAAATTCATATTGAAAGGTTTATATTTTTGGAAAATGCTAATTTTTGAAAAAGAATGTTTTTTTTATCAAGATGAAGTTAGAAAGCCAAAAACTTTCTTTCCCAAAAAAAAGTTTTTTTATTTGTTATCAGCAATTTACTCAGGTAAAAAGTAAAAAACTTCATTATTTATTGGAAATATTTTTTTCCAATGTTACTATCGAACCCTTTTTTTGCATGATCAGAATAATTTGTTTGAATTTTTATCTGCTATTATTAAAAAAATCGGTACTCAATCAAGTACCTGAATGATATATATTGGCGAATGTAATGAATCATTGTTAGTTCATTGTGTAAGTTTGAAAATGTCCATATAGGACAAAACTGCAGAAATGTTAGTTACAATTAAAAGTGGTATAAGACATAGAAATTTTAGTTTCTCTTTTCATTAAATTTATTACTTTGACCTTCATTTCATATGTAGGGGTATTTGGGAATGTTGAATGGGAAATTGAAAATTTGAAACAAAATTTCATCTATATTGACTCCTGATATATTTTCCATAAACGGTTGAAAGTACCACACTGGTCAATTTGAAAATATTTTGCATATATGTTCCAAATATGTTAGGAATTACATTCAAAACAAATTGAAAATTGGTACACACTGTAAATGTTTTGGAATTCAACCAAAATTAATGTGTTTGTCATTATCACTTAATAATGCTGCATGGAAGTATTCTCTCTTACTTTGATGTAATAGTTCAGTAATCGGTCGACAGCCAAGCGGTTCGGCTTGGGTGCTTTGTTCGCTCACTCGAATTGACTGCCGTGTTGGTCGGTGGTTCAAGTGCTAGTCTGAACGATCGATCTTCACTTGCTATCGCCCAACCCGTGTTAGGAATTACACGTTAAAAAGTAAGACCTCGTTAATCCTTAGCTTGCACAAGTTTCGACTACTGAGGGTTGTCGTTCGTAGGGGTGCGACAGCTGGTTAACAGAAAAACAGTTTTTTTTCAAAACAATGCAAAAAAATGTGTGAAATTCGGGCTAAAATTTATGTACATTTCTTGAATGGATGCCTCGAAGTATCATACAGTTGTGAAATGTTGCTGGAAGAACTTAGAAAATATTTGAATAGATCTGAATAGTCTCGATTATTCCAGCTTGAGTTAACATGTATGATTCTCTATCATGAGCATATGATGTTTCTTGATAATAAAGCGTCACTATCACTTTTGTTGTTTCAAATGACCAAACTACTAATTAATTTTCACTAATCCTAAATGAATGATCTCATGGTACATTTCTTAGTATGACTGTCTTACAAAATTGAATAGATAAAATCAAAAACTTTTTTCCCGTAGCGATTCCGTGCATAAACTTGAATAAAATTCACAAAGGCAAACTTCCAGGAAGAATGTGACGTTAAGAATAATTTTACTTCGGAATAGATAAGTTGAAACGTCTCTAGAAAGTTTAACAAAGTATTCATGTAAGTCACGATTTGAATTCCTAGTTTATGTTTGAGCTGCACCGCCAGTTTGGATTGGAACGTAAAACTGGGTTACGGCCTAAGTAAACTGATCGGGTGGACACAGATGACATTTATTGATGTATTGCTTTGGGATTGTTTGAGGACGGGACTAATAAATTATTGAAGAAGTTTGAAGTGATATAATTGAATTCTTGTGTGAATATCAGTTTTATTGGCATTATCACTGATGTGTCATCAAAATATGCATCAAGAATGCAGTATTCCTATTTCAACTTCGGGATGAATAGAAAAAGATGTTGCTAAGAAGGAAGGAAATAACGGATTCTCAGTCACACGTAGTTTCCAGAAATAAACCCACTTCATTTCTACAATCTGTCAAGCTTTCGTCTCTATATCTAGACTTCCTCAGAACGAAGCTAATTGAGAATATGACCCAATAGTTGTAATGTTACAATGTAACAATGATGTCAAATATACGAATTTTCGACTGACTCTTGAGTTTTGCATTGTATGAGCATTCGGATTTGATGCCGTTTCTAAGAATTGGAAAATATGGCGATGAATGATTCAATAGGGTTAAGAAAATAAATAATTGCATTTTGTAACATAAGATATATACATTTTAGGTCAAAATACACTCTCTTGATATTTCTGAAATCATTTTCGATTTTATTGTCTGACATTTCTGAAAATATTAATTGGTTGACTTATGAAAACATTCGTTTTACTCAGTGTTTTTATCAACTTTCGCTTGTTTCATATTTGCCACCAAAGTGAAGATTCTAATATCAATTTGAATTATATTGTGTATTAACAGAATGTTGGGTCTTGTTTTAACCCACATGTTGCAACCGTCCTAATTTTAACTTACAAAGGTGAAACTCAAAGTATGAAATATGGAGGTTATCACTTATGTGCTGATAGGCTGCTCAGATTGATACGGTGAGGGTGTGGGTAAGGTT
>WOGP01004296.1:0-14169 GCA_015342065.1 Leptinotarsa undecemlineata | reverse complement strand
GACCTGAAAGACCACTCACCATACAAACTAATCGGCTTCTTTAAGAATCTGGGTTTATTTGGCCGAGTGTGAATATGTGTGAGCCACAATAAACCCTTATGGGTTGCGGTGGAGGATCGAATAGACCCACTCACTTTAGACCTACCTACCTACCTACCCTTCAGTTGTAAATAACAAAAAGAATAATTAAAAAAAATCGATTTGAAAAATGAGCTTACCTACAAAGTAAACCAGTTCATCTTCTTCAAAATCTCACTTGAATTAACTTTTAAACAGTATAAAATGGTTGATTTTGTTGGTGAGCTCATTTTTTGAATCTATTTTTCTCAAATTACCATTAAAACTAAGTAATATGGGGCCTTAGCAGTTACTTGCTTCGAGAATAGCTACTGAGTGTATGGGTGGCTCATAATTTTTTATCGAGGCCTGTAGCATTTGCTGCCTCCTACTCCATGACTGGTCCGGTACTGATAACAATAAAACATTGTGTGTCATATCGAATTTCCATTAGCAGTTTGAGAAGAAGATATCAAAAAAAGTTTATAACTTTCATATATCAAAACATTCAGCGTTTTCATCAATTCATCAATAAAATGGTTGAGGCTTTCGCTTCCGCGATTCAGGGTTTGAAGGCCGTGGATTTTTGGAATTTCTTCCTGACGTTTTGCTGACGCTAGTGACTAGTTTTCTCAGAGGTTATTCCATCCTGAATTATAATCTCTGATGATTGGCTATAACTGCCTCGTAACACGTGTTTATGTTGACTCTTTAGATAGTTTGGTGTACTATTACCTGTATCTGGCTTAGGTAAATTACGTAAAGCTTGTTTATGTTGATTAAATTAGATTAGATTAGATTGTCGGGGAGCTGACCCCTGGCCTGATTCACTGCCACTTTTTGAGATATATTGTGATGCTCCTTGATTGTCAGAGCTCATTGTCTAGCTTGATCTCTTTGATAAAACTCTATTGCCTTGACACTGACCCCTTCATATAGCTGGCCTCTGGTTTCTGCTTCCCTCATCTTGTGTACCTCAGCTTTGCTATTACTTCGCATTCACAGAACACATACAGTGCGGTTTCTTTCTCTCCTTGACTGCATTGGGTTTCTTCTGTCAGATCAATATTGCACATATCTTTCCTGAGTCGGCTATGCCCCGTTAGTAGACCCACCACCCTTACAACATGACGGTTGTGGTTTAGCAGGTCTTCTACGAATCTGGGGGATGGTTTCTTTACAACAAATTCTTTCGTCTGCGTCATTCCTGGGAACTTATTTCAGCAATCAATCGATTCGGCTGAGTTTATGGCTTCTTCTTTTCTGTTGAAATTATACGTGTGTTTGTGGATTTCTATTGTCTTCCTTACCAGTCGGCTATGGTATCCCTGGTAGGGGGCAATGAGTTCCGTGTTTTCAAATAGAATCCTGTAGTTTCCTTCACTGAGTGCGTGTTCTGCCAGATCCGACTTGTCTATTTAGCCTAGTCTGCAGTTTCTTTCATGCTCATTCAGTCTTGTGTCCATGGATCTTTTGGTGGTTCCGATTCATACTTATCCACAAGTGCATCGTATGCATCGTATGCTGCTGATAGTGGATCCCTTTTGTCTGTCGACCTGAGGCTTTGTTGAATTTTCTTGGTGATTTGGAAAACCGTTTTGATGTTGTGTTTTCCCAAGAATTTTCCAGTTCTGTGTGTGACCATAGGGATAAAAGGTTGATAAACGCGTGCAATCATCCGAGCCTTCTCCCTATTTTAAGCCGTAGAACTCTTCAGTTTCATGGCTTTGTTGACCTCGGGTACACTGTATCCATTCGATCTCAAGGTCACTTGAAGGTATTCCAGATGCTCCTGTCCACATATGCCATCAGCCCGTTCCGTTAGGGTGGAGATGACTCCTCTAAGTGAACTTGATGTCTCAGTCTCCATGGTGAACTTGATGATCGGATGTTGAGCCTTCAAGTGGTCTAGGAAAAGGTTCAGAGCGTCTCTTCCAAATACATGATATTGAGGAGGAGCGTGGCATAATTTTTTCTTAATATTAATTTCATTTATGAGTAATTTGAGGTAATATAGTATTCCATTGGTATATACCAAGTGACTCAAGTCATTCCAAAAATAATGCCAAAAAACTGATATATTCAACTGTCCCCATTTTTAATAAAAGCACAGTTGAAAATAGTGTTGTCATGAGGATATATTAGAAAAGTTTTTTAAATTTTGAAATAATGATTTCCCCAAGATCTTGTTTTTCTAATAATGGGTGAAAGAAAAATTCAATACGTTCAGCTGTGGTATACGAAAAACCGCCAACGGAATAATGGAATAATGCGAAATTATCATGAAGGTAAAAATTGCAATAATTTATCTGATGATAATCAAATTGACGAAACCCCTTATGAAAATGAAGTGGAATTGAATTTTCCGCCTGTTAATGAAAGTTCTCTGAATACGAGTATATTTAGATAGCCTATTGATAGTTCTTGGTTGTAAAGTCTACCAGTAAGATGAATACATAAATTATAATTTTGGATACTTTCTGGAACCAAAATTTCTAGAGTGAACATTTTTATTATCATTCTTCCAGATCGGAAAAAAACCAGACATTGAGTATACCAGATCAAAATTTTTCTAAAGACCGATTCCTTCTAAAAGGCGATAAAAACTATTGAAAGTTAAATATTCACAATTATACAACAACGTGAAGAAAATTAGTACAGTTTAGTATTGTTTTATCTATATCAGTTCTCGAATGTTCATAGGAATATACTTATCAATTTATCAGTTTGTTGACTGGACTCTAGTCGATAATAGATTCTTTTATTAATTTTTACTGATGAGGAAGTAAATCTGATAAACTGGTTGTGGGGTGGAACAATAGAAAACAGTATGTGTTAAAAACAAAGTTCTATTTTCTGACTACCGCAATACAAGGTGATCAAACCGTTTAATGTTGTTGGAGTAGATTAGATTAGGTTGCTTTGGAAAGGGAATACAAATACCAAAATTTGTATTTGAAAAAAAAAGAATTATAATGAGTTTTTAAAAATATCTTGAATATTTAGTAAAATAATATCATTTTTAATCTCAACTTGTTAGTCTACTTTTCATTTACATTTCTTTATTTTTATGCTCAATCGTTCTATTTTTACTAGTATTTTATTTTACTATTATTTCATTTCAGGTTATTTTTGCATAATATAATTGTTATTTTCAGCTATTCATTTTTAATTCTTCTGTTTTGGTTGTTTCAGGGATTTCAAATCATTTTATATATTAGACAATGGAAACCTGAACTAGCGAGAATCATTTCTAATCTGTTACATTAGAATGAATTACTTCATTATTTGAATATTTGGCTATAGTTTTGACATGCCATTCTATCAGGTTCTAGTTTCAATGAAATGACATCCCAATAAAAATGATATTTAGAGAAATATGAGAACGGAAATGGTACAAGTACTTACTGGAGGCATCGAATTGATATCCAACATTCTATATAGACTGCTACTTGCTATTTCTCCTTGACAGGTCTGAGTTTCATGTGGTGGAAGACACTGAATTTTATCATTATCATAAACGAGCCCTTCCGGACAGCTCAGGACTAATATTTTATAGTCGTGGCTTTCACTTCCTTTTGTGCATTGATAAAATAGGTTACAGTACTTTGGATGTCTTCTGAATCCAGTTGGACAAACTAATGCAACCTGATCACCTTCTAATTGAGCAATTGGGCATGGTTCCATGGAAGAGTTAGCAGTAGTACTACCGGTCGTAATTGCGGTGCTTTCAGTAGTCAATCCTTCTTCTGTGGTAGAAGTGATAGAACCAGATAGAGTGCTACCATCCGGAGTGACCTCGAAGGAAGACGTAGTACTTTCAGAAAATGTGCTACTTTCCGTAAACGAGCTATTCGTACTGACCACTGTAGGAGTTCTGGTACTTTCTATGGTGACATCCGTACTTTCGAATGAGACTGAGCTTGATTCTGTGGAATAAGTGGAACTGTCAGTGGATAACGTGGAAAATGTACTTGTGAGAGAAGAAGGATTACTTTCAGCAGAAAAAGTACTCTTGTCAGTAGAAGTTGTGCTTGTTTCTGTGACAAGTGTACTAGTGTCTACAAAAAGTGTGCTACTTCCAGTGGAAAGTGTATTACTTTCGGTGAACGATGCAGTACTTCCAGAGGAAAGAGTGGTACTTTCAGAGAAGGGCTGTGATTCAGAATTGTTGATTTCTGTTGTGGAATAAAGAGTAGTACTCTCGGTAGATGAACTTGAATCTGTTGAAAGAGTGCTGATGGAACTTTCTGCGGTTATACTCAATGTAGAGGAAATAGTGCTGCCTGTTATTTCTGATGATATTGGTGTAGTAGTTTTGCTCTCTGTCGTACTGGAAACATCTGTGCTGGTGATGTCAACAGTACTACTAACAGTTTCAGTAGTGCTGCCAATGTCTGTACCATCACCGCTGTTATCTGTAGTACTACCACTCAGGTATGTGGTGCTGCTGATTTCTGTGGTGCCAGCGCTGACGGTTGTGGTGCTGATTATATCTGTAGTACTTCCCCCAATGTCTGTGGTGCTGCTAATATCTGTAGTACTGCTGCCATCTACTATATTTTCGTTCTGTGAAACGAAAAATATTGATCAATTTGAAACTTCACAACAATTAACCTTATAATATTAATACCTACCGAATTTGTGGTTTCATTATCAAGATTAACATTGGCACATTTTCCAGAAACAGCCCAAGGGTAGTTACAGGTGACAGAATCATCATCCCAGATGGTACCTTTTCCACATGAGAATTCATATCGGGTATAACCGTTGTTACTATTACTTACACATCTGTAAAATTTAGAACAATTTTGAGAGTCAGACATGAATCCATTCGCGGAACATTGTGGAGGTGATGTGGAACTATTTTGGTGCAACGATGAATTTGTTGATTGTGCTGAATGAGATGGTGATGATGGTGCAGTGATTTCTTTACAGTTATTGCGGTTTGAATCTTTGTGATAATTGCAGGTGACTAATGAGGTATCCCAAATGGTCCCTGGCCCACAAATGAAACTGAATTTTGTGAAACCATTCGAACCGTTAGCAACGCACCTGTAAAATCTTTTGCAATCATTAGGATCGCCGAGATATCCTTCTTTTGAACAGTCGGTTCCAATTTCGCTAGATACGTTGGATGAATTCCACGATGATCCCTTGAAATTTTAGTTTAGTTTAGTTTTCGGTTTAATGACTGGGAAATATTAACGTACCTGTTGATTATGGTTAGTTTGATTGTTTTGTTGGTTCGAATGTGTTTGGTTATTTTGTTGATTATTACTACTCTGATTGTTATTTTCTTGGTTGCTATTCTGTTGATTACTTTCCTCATTATTGTTTTGTTGACCTTGTATGGAAGAACACTTTCCAGACACTGCCCAAGGATGGTTACAAGATAATGCAGTTTGATCCCAAACTGTTCCTATCCCACAGGTATATTCGTACTTTTGGAAACCAGTTTTCCCATCACCAATACATCTATAGAACTTCGTACAATCATTTTCGTTTCCTACATATCCTTCTTTGGAACATTTTCCACCTTCTAGAGCACCCTGCTCATTACTATTTATATTGTTTTGATTACTTTGTTGGTTAGTACTTCCTTCTTGGGAAGAAATTTCTTGATTCTGATGAGCATTATTTTGTTGATTACTGTTGTTATTTGACTGACTGTTATTAACGGACTGATTGTTCTCACTGAACTGATTACTATTGCTGTCTTGGTTATTATTGATGCTACTCTGATTGCTGGTCTCATGATTATTATTTCCTTGATTTGAATCACTTCCCTGGGTATTTACATTTTGATTTGACTCTTGATTAGGACTTTGTTGACCGTTGCCAGGGTTAGAAGAACATTTTCCAGATATAGCCCAAGGATGATTACACGACAACAGGTTTTGATCCCAAACTGTGCCGGGTCCACAGGTGTATTCATATTTATGAAATCCATCTTTGTCTAATACACACCTATAGAATTTTTCACATTTTTCTGAATCTCCAACAAAACTTTCTTTAGAGCATTTATCACCGCTCAGTGACCCCTGTTGAGGAGTATTTTGATTAATGTTCCCTTGGTTATTTGTTTGTTGATTGCTACTTCCTTGTTGATTATTATCATTTATTTGTTGACTACCTTGATTATTTTGTCCATTGTTTTGTTGATTCAGCTGGTTATTTTGATTACTATTTTGGTTGTTGTTACTTCCTTGTTGGTTATTGGATCCTTGTTGATTGTTTGTTTGCTGATTACCCTGATTATTTTGACCGTTATTTTCTTGATTCTGCTGGTTATTTTGACCAGCATTTTGATGATTATTATTTCCTTGTTGATTATTGGATCCTTGTTGATTATTTGTTTGCTGATTACCATGATTATTCTGGCCATTATTTTCTTGATTCTGCTGGTTACTTTGATTACTATTCTGGTTGTTATTGCTTCCCTGTTGGCTGTTGGAACCTTGTTGATTATTTGTTTGCTGATTACCCTGATTATTTTGGCCGTTATTTTCTTGATTCTGTTGGTTATTTTGACTTCCATTTTGCTGATTATTGTTTCCTTGTTGATTATTGGATCCTTGTTGATTATTTGTTTGCTGACTACCTTGATTATTTTGGCCGTTATTTTCTTGATTCTGCTGGTTACTTTGACTACTATTCTGGTTATTGTTGCTTCCTTGTTGGTTATTAGATCCTTGTTGATTACTTGTTTGCTGACTACCCTGATTATTTTGGCTATTATTTTCTTGATTCTGCTGGTTATTTTGACTTCCAATTTGCTGATTATCATTGCCTTGTTGATTATCAGATCCTTGTTGATTATTTGTCTGCTGGCTGTCTTGATTATTTGGTCCATTATTTTGTTGATTATTTTGTCCATTATTTTGTTGATTATTTTGACTTCCATTTTGTTCGTTATTTCCCTGTCCGTTATTCGAAGATTCGGATACATTTGTTTTTTGTGGCGCATAACATTTTCCTGAAACGGCCCAAGCATGGTTGCAAGAGAGCAGAGTTTGATCCCAGACTGTATTAGGGCCACATACGTATTTATATTTAATAAATCCACCTCTGCCATCTAGTACACACCTGTAAAATATGGAACAATTCCTTTCGTTACCAATAAATCCTTCTGACAAACAGGAACTGCCTTGTTCGTTTTGCTGGCCCTGTTGGATATTCTGTTGGTTGTTTTGTTGGCCACCCTGTTGATTTTGTTCACTATTTTGTTCCGCACTGGTTTGTTGATTATGTTGGTTATTCTGATGTGTATTTTGATTATTTCCGCCCCCTTCGTGTTGACTTTGTTGATTATCTTGTCCTGAATTTTGTTGGTTCTGTTGGTTATTTTGCTGACTATTTTGCAAATTTTCTTGATTATTTATTCCACTTTCTTGCTGATTCTGTTGGTTATTTTGCCCGTTGCTTTGCTGATTTTGTTGATTATTCTCTCCACTTTCTTGTTGATTTTGTTGATTTGAGTTTTGATGATCATTGTTTCCATCAGAATTCTGCTGATTTGTGTTCTGTATTGTGCTACATTTACCAACTACTGTGTAGGGATAGTTACAAGAAAACAATGCTTCATCCCATACAGTTCCATCGCCACACTTGAACTCATATTTTACGAACCCACCCAAACCATTATTGACACATCTGTAGAATTTCTGACAATTATTATTATCTCCAACGAATCCTTCAGATATACAAACATTGTTCACAATTTGTCCTGAAGTTATATTAGAATTGTTTTGCTGATTGGAAGTTTGCTGATTGGCACTCTGATTACCACTTTGTTGATTTTGTTGATTGTAATTCTGTTGATTGGAATTTTGTTGGTTATTACTCTGATTATTTTGTTGATTGTTACTTTGGTTGTTAGTTTGTTGATTGGAGTTTTGTTGACTGTTATTCTGATTATTATTTTGTTGATTTTGCTGGTTTTGTGAGTTTGTTCCTTGCTCATTCTGACTTTGAGAACTACCTTGCTGGATTTGTTGTGTTGATTCTTGATTATTCTGGGAATTTGGTCCTTGCTGACTGGGTAGTGTTGGTTTATTTTGGTTATTGGAACACCTACCTGTTATTGCAGATGGGTAATTGCAAGATGATGAATCAATATCCCAAACTGTTCCATCGGCACATGAAAATTCATATTTCGTGAATCCGCCTTTTCCATCATCAACACATCTGTGAAATTTCTTACAATCTTTATCATCTGGAACAAATCCCTCTGATACACATTTGCCATTTATAATTGTACCCGTACTAGATTGATTCGTTTGGTTATTGCTTTGCTGACTCTGTTGGTTCTGTTCCCCACTTTGCTGATTATTCTGTCCACCATTTTGTTGATTATTCTGTCCACCATTTTGTTGGTTATTCTGTGTTCCAGATAGCTGATTCTGTTGGTTCTGACCTACGCTTTGTTGATTATTTTCTCCATATCCTTGCTGACTGCTGGACTGTTGATTCTGTTGACTATTCTGACTTGTACTTTGTTGATTCTGTTGATTATTATTTCCATTTCCTTGTTGATTGCCAGTCTGCTGATTTTGTTGGTTATTTTGTCCTACACTCTGCTGATTCTGTTGATTATTTTCTACATTGCCTTGTTGATTGCTAGCTTGTTGGTTATGTTGGTTATTTTGCCCAAAGCTCTGCTGATTCTGTTCATTATTTTGTCCGGAACCTTGCTGCGTCTGTTGTTGATTCTGTTCAGTATTTCCAGAACTTTGTTTTTTACTGCAATTTCCAGTAACGGAACTGGGATAATTACAAGTCAAGGCACTTTGATCCCAAACTGTACCGGATGTGCACGTGAATTCATATCTGTCGAATCCACGCCCATTATTCACACACCTATAAAATTTACTACAGTTTCTCTCATCAGCCATAAATCCATCGACAGTGCATAGGGGTGCCTGTGATGTATTAGAAGAGTTGGAATTTGATAAACCCTGCTGATTTTCCGTAGATCCGGATGAACTCTGTTGTTGGATTTGCTGATTCTGATTAGAACCTTGACTGGAGCCTGTAGAACTTTGTTGATTTTGCTGATTTTGGTTGGAACCTTGTTGACCTGAAGAATTTTGTTGGTTTTGCTGATTTTGATTGGAACCTTGTTGATTAGAGCTTGAAGAATTTTGCTGATTCTGTTGATTTTGTTGATTTCCACTAGAGCTTGATGAACTTTGTTGATTCTGTTGATTTTGGTTAGAACTTTGCTGATTGGAGCCTGAAGAATTTTGTTGGTTTTGCTGATTTTGATTATTTGAAGAACCTTGCTGAGTTTGGTTATTTCCATTGGACCCTGAAGAATTCTGTTGGTTTTGTTGATTTTGATTGGCACTTTGTTGATTGGAATTCGAATTCTGCTCATTTGTGTTCGAACCTGAGGAACCTTGTTGATTTTGTTGATTCTGATTGGAGCTTGAAGAACTCTGTTGGTTTTGCTGACTCTGATTGAAGCCTTGTTGATTTAAATTGGAAGTTCCCTGCGAAGAACCTTGTTGATTCTGTTGATTTTGATTCGAGCTGGAAGAACTTTGTTGATTTTGACTAGAACTTGGAGAACTTCCATTGGAACTTGAAGAACTTCCACCGGAACTTGAAGAACTCTGTTGATTCTGATTAGAAGTTGAGAAACTCTGCTGATTTTGTTGATT
The DNA here is from genome assembly GCA_015342065.1 of Leptinotarsa undecemlineata. NCBI lineage: Eukaryota > Metazoa > Arthropoda > Insecta > Coleoptera > Chrysomelidae > Leptinotarsa > Leptinotarsa undecemlineata. Next base: position 4,444 of record WOGP01004296.1, on the reverse strand, counting down.
TTGATTAGACCCCAAAGAATTCTGTTGATTCTGCTGATTCTGATTAGAATTTGCTGAACTTTGCTGGTTCTGTTGATTTTGATTGAACCCCGAAGAGCTCTGTTGATTCTGCTGATTTTGAGTGGAACCTTGTTGGTTGGAACTAGAGGATCCCTGTTGGTTCTGTAGATTCTGATTAGATCCTGAAGAGCTTTGCTGATTAGATCCAGAATTTTGCTGATTTTGACCAGATGAATTTAAACTATTTGAACCAGAACTTTGTTGATTTTGATTGGAACCTTGTTGGCCTGAAGAACTAGTAGAAGATGATTGTGTACCTGTGGAAGATGATTGATATTTAATAAACTTAAGGTAAATTTTATTTGAAACAACTACCATTTGAAAAAGAATTATTGCTATTACTACTATTGCTGCTGCTACTACTACTAGTGCTGCTGCTACTACTACTGTTAGTACTACTACTGCTACTGAAACTGCTGCTACTGCTGTTATTATTACTGTTGTTGTTGTTAATACTGCTGCTGCTATCACTAATATCACTACTAGAGCTTTGAGAACTGCTATGGGAAGAAGAGTTCGATGGATTGGAACTACTGTCAACTGCATTCCTAGATAAAGCTGTTTCTTGGGTACCTTGTTCTGACGGACAATTGGTTCTGTTGGCAGCCCATGGATAGTTACACGATAAAGCAGCTGGATCCCAAACAGTTCCTGTACCGCAAGTAAATTCGAACTTCGTGAAGCCACCTTGTGAATTTTGTGTGCATCTGTAGAATCTCTTACAGTTATCAGGGTCACCCAGAAAACCATCCTGGATACAGATATTTCCTATTTGACTAGAAATTGTTGTTGAAGGAGCAGGTGTCGTCGTAGATGTAGAAGAAGAAACCAGAGTCTGTTCATTGTTACTGGTGGAATCATTCTGATTCTGAGTAGATTCTTGCGATTCCTCAATTCGATTCCCTCCACATTCTTCTCTAGAACTGGCATAAGCGTAATTACAATTACTTATCGCGGGATCGAATACTGTTCCATCTCCGCATTTGAAACTGATGGCTTTGAGATTATTGTTACCATCTGAAAGACATCGGTAAAAAGCTTTACAATCCTGGGGGTCTGGATGAAATCCCTCACTTGGACATTTGAAATTTGAACTATACTCCAATATTTCTCTTGTTAGTTGAGGCGGTAAAAATTCTGTAAGAGAAAAAATCCAATCTGTGAAATTAATAAATAAAAAACACTGATATAGGGGCTTATGATTTCAATGTCTTATTAAAATTTGTCAGGATTATACCCTTCATCGAAATCATTTCATGAAGGAAGATGTATAAATTTCAATATAACCTATGGAACTAAACGAAGATGATTACAATTATCAATTTTCAGTAAACAAACAGTTATTGAATCATGAATCAGATACGTAATTGAAACCGAACTGACATTGAAAGGGAAGTAAAATAATTGAATATTGAACAAAAACTATCGTTTATTTCAACTGAGCGTAAGCGTTTGCTAGATTATTTGTTCCCGCTTCTACTGATTTTGTTTCCGCTGCTTAAGAATTTGGTATTTTTTCAGGTTTATTGTGCTTCTGCTCTTGATGATAATAATAATAATATTTATTCAGTTGAATCATCTATAGATGCCATGTGTAGACATCTATAGGTGAGTATGTGTACGTGTACAAATACAAAATTAAAAATACAAACTCCGTGCACTTAGAGGTATAATATACAATTTACATAGATAATATAAAATAATATATAATAGTCAAAACCAAAAATAATTTGTTTGTTTTGTAACAGCATCGTTATTAAAATCTTCCTAAAATGTTACACATGTACAGGATCATAAGTTACCATCCATATAATCTTTGAGAAAATAATAGGATTTGTTCAGGAGCAACTCTTTGATTTGATAGTTTATTGTACTTGGAAGTTAATTGTATAATTTGATGACCTTAAGCATGGGACATCATTGAGATACAACTAATCTGTGTGTTGGCACTTCCAACTGTAGGAAATTTCTAGTATTATAATTCTTATTATCATTAAGAATAACAAAACTGGTTATATGCGATTTCACATATTTCAATATCTCATAAATGTATATACTTGTATATATGTATATACTTGTCAATATTCTGAGATTTTGGAAGATGAGTATGTAACTTGTCCATCTAGTAAATCCTGCTGTATACCTTATGGTCCTTTTTTGAATTTTGAGTATTCTGGAACAATCACTAGAAGCTTTCCAAGCTATAATACCATAGGAAATGTTACAATGAAAGTATGCATGGTAGTACATTAATAAGAGTGATCTATTTACATTCCAGTGTAGTTGTTGAATGCAATAAAATATTGAAGATATTTTTCTATAAATTGCATCAATATGTTTGTTTCATTTGAGATTTTCTGTTATCTTCAAAACCAAAAATGTTCTCTCCTCCTGTTGTTGAATTGATCCATTAATTAACGTTACTAGTTAACTGTGATCTGGAGTGATTCTTGAATAATTAAAGCGTAAGAGCACAGTTTTTCTTTCATTTAACAAGAGTCCATTGTCTGAGAACCACTTCTGGGTGTTTATTATTTTAATTTCATCAGATGCTTCATTAACTGTGGCTTTAATATTTTACTGAGTTATCAATAAAGATGTGTCATCAGCATACATAACCAACTGATCACTATAAAAATCATTTACATATATTATATAGTATAAAAGTGGATCTAATATAGAACTCTGAGGAATCCGGAGGAAACAATTTTCAGATTCTGATTCATTTTTGTTAATCTCTACATAGTAGTATCTACCCTCTAAGTAACTTTTAAATCATTTGTGGTCCATTCCTCTGATTCTATATGCTAGGAGAATTTTGTGATCTACCAGATCAAATGCCTTACTTAAGTCTATGAAAATCCCTAGCGTATTTTTACCTTTATCCTACTCCCTCTACACGTTGTTGAGGAACTGTGTAATCGCTTGACTTGTGGACAATCCCTTGCGGAAACCAAAATGGTTCACATTAGATATATTCCATTTTTTTAAAAAAGTTATCATTAGTTTCGAAACATATTTTTCATATACTTTTGAGGATGGGCTAATGAGGCATATTGGTCTAAAATTTTGTATATTAGTGTCATTTCCCTTCTTATGAATTGTCACATTTTTTGAAATCTCCAGGCACTCAGGAAAAATCCCCTCTTCCAAAAAGCAATTGATCAAGTAAGTAATAGGTTCAGCTATGAAATGTATGCAGTTTTTTAGTATATTCTTACTTATTCCGTCGTTACTGATGAAATTTGAGGGGCTTCGGTTAATGACAATAACCAGTATATCATATTCTGTGGCAGGTAGGAAGTAGAGAAAATGAGCATTGTTGTATTTAAGAGTTAATTCGCTTTTGGTTACCTTATTTTTCTGCAAAAAAATATTTGGAATGTCATTAAAGTAGTTAATGAAACAGTTATATACCTCTGCAGGTTCAGTGACGAGGTTATTCTGTACATTAAGTATTATTTTTTCCGGAGGGATGATAAGCTGGGGTCGTTTAGTCGATGTTAATCTTCTCTATAGACTCAGACTCACATTTTCTGATTACTTTATGGTCTATAAAAGGTCACACGAGTAGTTAGGGGAATGAGATATATCATAGCAGAGCCACCCGTTACTATGACAAGCAAAAACAGCATAGCAACGAGATCGGTGTCACTCACTAGGCAATGTCAGGTAGAATCTACCATTTTCTTTTCTCTGTAGTATTTTCAGCAAACAGACAACCAGATTAAGGAAGTTTCATAAACTACACCTCACGATTTGATCTCCACAAACTTTATTTGAAAAATATATTACATGTTTCGCTTGTTGAAAAACCACCATTTTCATAATTTGTTAATTTGTTTTGTTCACATTGTATATGTTTATAAGTAGTTGAGAGATTAATTTTGACATAATAAAAAGTGTGAGTTGAGTTGTCTAAAATAAATTCATTCATTCAAGAGTTTACTTGAGATATTTCCACTACTTCAACATGGTTACAGAGCATGGTTGGTTAGCCTGAGGTTCCGGAGTATAAGAAATATTTCCAAATTATAAGAAACTGCTTAAATTTTTTTTCTGAAATTTTTTGACATTGACAAGTGTTCTGAAGCAATCATTTTATTCAGCTGAATCCAAGCTCTACTAAAAGCAAAATGGATGCAACTAAAATACAAATAGGATTACTTGAGGGCATTATGGTCATTATAGAAATACAAGAGCAGAGCTTACTATTATGAAATATTCAAGGCGGTACTGAGGTAGTCGAAGGAAAATTAACGTTACCCGAACCATTACCAGAAAACACAACCCAAACTCGGAAAACAAAGTACGAGAAGGAGTTGAAAGACTTCAATCAAGCAGACAATAATGCTTACAGTAAATATGACTCAAAAAACTCTTG
>WOGP01004295.1:0-14170 GCA_015342065.1 Leptinotarsa undecemlineata | reverse complement strand
ACCTCCCAGGAGAGTTTATTGAAGGGTGATGAGTCACAAAAGGATAGGTCTATAGCTGAATGATTATCTGTCAGGGAGTTGAACCTAGTTTTTTCTCCAGCATTCAGTAACATCGAATTGGGTATATTAATGAATTTTTCCAGTTCAATAATTTTCTGATGTGTATAAGAACATCCCCATATGGTATTATGAGAGTTGAAATCACCCAAGATTACATATGGTTTTGGTAGTTGGTTAGTTATTGAAATCAATTCTGAAATATCAATATCTTGGTCTGGTAGGATATATATGTTGCAGATGCATATTTCCTGCGGAGTTTTCACTATTACTCCAATGGCTTCCAGGTTAGTGATTAGGGCAACGTCTTCTGTATTAACTGAGTTTCTGGTGTATATACTAACGCCACCAGTAGCTCTAACTGTGTGATTTCTGATTTTATGAAATGAATTATAGTTTTTAACTCTATAGGTACGATCGGTTTTGAAGTTAGTTTCCTGGAGACAAATAACAATAAGTTTTACATCATTGACCAGAAGTTGGAGCATTTCCATATGGGGATAGACCCCATTTATGTTCCATTGTAATATGATTGCTTATGATATGTATGGTATTATAATTAGTTATGCTGTTTTAATAGGTTTCCTGGGATAATTCACTATCATTTTCTTATAATGTTAGCTGGAACTGGTTTCAAGTTCCAGGTTGAGCTGTTTCAGGATCTTTTTTCGAATTTTTGTGATTCTCATTTTAATACTTTTCTCTGTCAGGGTCGGGTATATTTTTGATAGTGTTGCTAATAGGGTATGTATGTCGTTGGTATGATCTCTTGCCACATTCAAAGAATCTGATGACCCGAAAGAGTTTTCTAAAACGCTAACCATCTGGTTAGAGTCGAGCACGTTTGAAGATTTGTCTTTTTCAAGAAGCTCCTTGGCCGGAATTCCGTGATTGAAACACGTGTCGAAGTGTTAAATATAACGGTTTGATGTTGGGATAAAACACCAGTGATATTCAAACATATGCCAAATAGGTTTTTCGATCACCAAGTAATCGTCTTCAAGATGAAGATTAAACTGGATATAGATTCAGTTCTGCTGACCTGAACGTCATTATCTATTTGTGATGCACTGTTTGGAATCTTTGGTGTAGTAATAAATATTACTGGAATTCCATCCCAACACCAAACTGTTACTTTAACACCTCGACACGTGTTTTGATCACCAAGTGATCATATTCAAGAGGAAGATTGAACTGGATACAGATTCAGTTCGATTGACCTGGACGTTATTATGTACTTGTGATGCACTGTTTGAAACCTTCGGTGTAGTGATGAATATTATTGGAATTTTATCTCAACACCAAACCATTACTTTAACACTTCAACACGTGTTTCGATCACCAAGTGATCACATTTTCAAGTGGAATATCAAACTGATCTTCTGATATTCGGGGTATTGGAATATCGGTTTGGTGTTGGGAAAAAATTCCAATAATATGCATTACTACACCAAAGGTTCAGAACAGTAAATCACATGATTATTCATGATGTCTCTCTTCAAAGACCTAAGTAACATACGTTGATTTCACTTTTACATTTTGATAACCGATTTATGTGCTTTCATGTTTGCTTGAATGTTCTCTTAGTTCAGCCTATATAAAATATCGAACATAATCCATATGGCAATTCAGGTACTCAGGTATCTCACACCAAATTCATGTCTTTGTTATCCAAGAAAACGCTTCTTTGTGAGATTTCCACTAACACAGTTTTACAAAAACCTAATAAGTGTTTCGCCATATAATAGCTTATTCCGGCATGAGTCATTAAGAAATAGTGCTTGAGCGTGAATGTATGAAGGAAATGATAATCATGAATTTGGATCCGATATATTTGGAAACTAGTCGAAACATTCCAAACAAATGAAATAAGTTCAACTCCTGAAATAAAAATAAAAGAGCGTAAGGGGATTTCTACCCTGGGCAACGGATTCATTATGGAGCAACAGTTCCTCAAAACAATGACATGAAAATCTCGCTCCATATAAAACAAAAGTAACTTGCTCTCACTAGGATTACGTTCTCTAGTCCATTGAAGTGATCCTTTGATGAAAACCACTCACACATGGAAATAAACGCTGCATTACCACACTCATTGCTATGAAGCTTCTTAAAAAGACAATTGTACTGGCGAAAGTGAAAACTGGATTAGGTCTACACTTTGAATCGGAATAGAGTGCTTATATCCATTTAATGTTACCAGGCAAATCATTAGGGAGCTAATTTCACACTCCACAAACTTTAATAACATAATCCCGTCTACCGTCATCGTTGTATATTAGTTTCAGGTACTAGATTTAAATCTCTAATTCAATTCCAAATGGAACTTTCTGTATGTGAAATTTTGTAAGAGAATAATTCAATTAGTACAGACATAGTGAATGAATTGTGTCTAGAACCTACACCCGAATAAAACTATGAAATTCCGTGACAACTCATCAGTTATAAATGGAGTGACCTGTTACTGGATGAAAATTATAAACACCATTCATGATTATAGTCAAACAATATTCCCATTTTTTTATTCCAGCCGCGTTTCTTTACCACCGTAGTTTAATTGCCGTAGCTTGATAACTAAGCAGTTTTTATTAAATTTGACCTTGAATGTGTACTAATAAACCAAATATTTTAATCTTTCTTCTAGCTCTAGTTCTTAAAAATCATAAAAGTAGGAAACCCGGTTGAACAGGCAGCGTTCTGAAAAAATTTTTTTGGTGAAATAAACACCATAGCAGCCAACTAAAACGAGCAGCTGGCTGAAGTTTCTGGAGTTACTCAAAATCGAAAGAGGGCGAAGCTTTTTTTCTGTTTTTCCATCAATCAGCAGTTGCACCCCTATGAACGACAACACTCAGAAGTCGAACTTGTGCGAGCTATGGATTAACGAGGTCTTACCTTTAAAAATGTTATTCCTAACACGGGTTGGACGATAGCAACTGAAAATCGATCATTCAGACTAGAGCTTGAACCACCGACCAATATCGCAGTCAATTCGAGTGACTGAACAAAACACTCACGTCGAACCGCCTGGCTACCGACCGACTACTTCAATATCTGAAAGTGGAGTAGCATATTCAAAGAAATTCAATGTGAATATATTAGATATTTAGACAAAAACATAGAACAGTGTTCAGAAAAGTTTGAAATACGAATTATCTACTTGGAGTTGAAGCAAAAACAGGTTGGAGTAGCAGTCATCACTAATGAATCATTCCTGGAAATTATGGAGGAAGGTCAAACTGTCATTTTTTTTTTGATGATAATACATGTTAATGATACGAAATCAATCATGGCCTTTGATGAAAAACCTAAAATAAGAAGAATATTCAGACTCATAGTGCCTAAAATGTAATTATACACACTCTGGAGAAGTCTTTCGAGAAATTATGTTTTTAGAGACTATGGTATGCTTATTTATTGCTGGCTATATTATGGCACAATGATATTTTGATTCGGAAAACTTTCGAAACATATTGAATTACGATTGAAGTTTGTCTTATTTCTGCATTACATTCATACTCACAATATTTGTACATTCACCTAGTGAGATTTTATTTTAGAAAAACTGAATAACTTAAAAGTAATCGTAAAGGATATCTCATGAATTTTGCGAGTATTTTTTAATCAAATCTTACAGTTATTGTAACATCTGTTAAAAAAATCTGTTTTTCCGTTAATCAGCTGTCGCTCCCATACGAATGACAACTCTCAGAAGTTGAAAAACTTGTGCGAACTAAGGACTAACGAGGTCTTACCTTTTGACGTGTGATTCCTAACACGGCTGCAGAATCATCCCAGATTCAACCAGATGAATTCTCTCAAGTAAAGTATCTGTTCGAGGCAGGAATGGAACCCACGGTCTTCCGATCGTGAGTCGGGCGCACTACCAAGGCGGCCAATTCCACAACAGGGTATATAATTCAATATGTGAATGTGGATATATAAATGAATGGATATTTCCATAGAATATTGGAGTGCTTGAGTTTGTTTCTATTTCTCACTATCTACTCAAAAAATTAACTTTCCATAAGATTCAATATTTCCATAGAGCCCGGACTTTCAGAGAGCCCGCACCTGTTCCTTTCAGCAGGGGCTCCACATTTTTCGTAAGTGAAGAAATATTGAATCGATGAATATTTGTGCTATTGATATGTTTGACACTCAGCTTTCAGTGATATGGAGTGGAAAAAATATATATCATTTGATTAACAACTCTAGTTTGGTTCTGATTTACAATTTATTCTAACTGACCTCGCGAATAGAGATATGCCATGATATTGTACTAACTTACGTACGGCAAACCTTTACTGAGGATGGGAGTGTTTTTATTGTTGATTTTAAATTGAGAGGAAATCTAAGGGGGTAAAATACAACTCCTGATGTGTTTCATTTTGCTGAGCTGCATGGAAGCTGGACTATTAACTATTCATTGGAGCACTTATTTACAAAAAAGTAGATGAAGTGCCGTTGTACTGTAGCTGGAATTAGACAATTAGACAATCCATGAAATATGTTAACAGAGTCTGTTTTATTCCAACAAATAGTTCTGGTGAGTTTATTTCTAACATTGTATTGTCTCTGAAGAGAAAAGCTAAATGTCAAACTGTTTCTCCCTATTCACAAACCGTGAATGGAATTCATTCAGAGTTTTGATAATGTTATCATAATTTTCTTAGCGGAAGATAAACATTGAAAAATACACCAAATTACTAAGAGACAAATACAAAACCTCATTCGAAACATCGACCAAAATTCATCAACATGTTTCGAAAAACGTACAAAGAATAAGGGAAGTTCGCTTAAAATTGTTGAAACCGGTACATGACCCTAGACTTCACGGAATGAAAATTCTATTTTTGTACGACAGCAATTTTTCATATATAATTGCATGAAAAACCACAACTAGTTGATAACTTCCAGAAAAATACATATTTTTCCTGTACTACCCTCTTCGAATAAAGTTCTAGCAGATCTGAACAAAGAGGGAAGGCAATACCCAACTCGTGTACCTTAAAGTAAGTGAAACTTTGAATACTTGAGTTTTTTGCGGTCTTTCAACTCCGTCAGTACATTCACAAAATATATATTCCCAACTCAAAGTTATATTGAAAGTGAAATTGCACGAATTCGGCGAACACTTGAAAGTTTTCTTATCACCAACTGGAGTTTCCTATTTCAAGTAGAACTCTGGTATAGGGTACACGTACTAATCTTATTTTCATTACTATATTTGAGAATATCAGTCCGAACCTTCCCTGGCATTGGCAAACAGATGAAATTAATTCGAAGCATGTGGAAATGATAACGATTTTCATTCAGAACTGTTTGTAAAGTTTTTTTTTCAGAACTGTTTGCAAGAAAACATACAAAACAATAAAAATAAACACAGAAATCATAAAATTTTTCCGTTAGTCTGTTAGTCCGTTAGTCTAGAAAATAATTGAAATAGGAATGGAAACATGGCAATGATTTTTTCTCCACAAACTTTATTCGAAAAATATATCACAATTCTCTCAATTTTCATTCCTGAGAACCTTGACCAATTTCTTTCTGTCAAGTTCTTCACTATCGTAGTCTCGAAATTTGGCAAATAATTCGAGTATGACGGGAAGGGTGAGTGATTTTTCATTATTATTAATTGTAAGTTCTGTCTCATATGGTACACTGTAAGTGATAACATTTGGATAAGATCCGGTCCTTTCAACTTCCACTATTTGCTTTCAAATTGGGATTCAATTCGTCAATATCGAGTTCTCTCAATCCATATGACACGACTTACAGTAATAGTCGCTTGAAACATTATCGCAAACGTACAATAGGTCTGTGAAAACTTACACCAAAAGAATTTCTTTGCCTAACATCCTATAGATTTATGACATTCAACTCAGTATTGCATTTTGTGTACTAGACCCTTTCCTCAACCCGAATTGATTTCTAGAAATCGATCTAGAAATTTGTATATCCGTTATTTATAGACATTTTTAAAATTTTTAAAAACACCGTTAACAGAAAGATGAATCGGTAAGATTCAACTTACTTTTACTTTCACTTCCATGTGAATACCCATTTGACAAAGACTTGTTAATTGTAAAAGTAAGACGTGTTTTATTGTTCACTTACATATTTCATGCCATTCCAACAGGAACATTTTTGGTTGTCAAATTATGACTTATATAACATCCAAAAAGATATAGATGTATGGATACATATAGTAATATATCTGTTTATTACGGTCTCCATTACCGTATCGAATCGAAATATGTTCGATCAATCGATAGTGCTAATATACAGTGAGGACGTTAATAGTTCCGCCCATTGAAATTTTTTAACGAAATAAGATTTCAAGGCCGTTAGAAAATCAAAAATTCATTAGTTTGGAATTCCATTGTCTCATATGATATTGAATGATCTGAAATACCTGAAAGAATCAATGAAATTAAAAAGATTAGCTAAAAAATGACAATTATTTTAAGCAAAAAAAAAATGAAATTACAATGAAATGAAACATGAGCAAAAATTGAAAATTGAACAATCAACAAGAAAAGAAAATTTAAAATCAAAAGATTTCAAGCCGAGTTACTTCACGTCGTCGTAAGTATCCACAATCGTCTTCGTGTAATAACTAGAATTATTCGACAGCCATCTTGGTTTCGAACAGGTTGGAGCCTGGTTCCCTTACCTTTTGGACTGGTACTAGACTTATTCCTCCGAGAAGTGACTATTTATGGGTCATTAAAGTGCTTCAACCTGTCCCTTCTTACCTGTATCTGCTTCACTGGTTTAACGGGAGCTGACCGTTTGGCGCGAGTTGGCCGATTTCCGCTTGATTATGGGTTTCTATATGTTTTGCGTATATCTAAGCTAGCTTGACTAAATGTGCTATTAGACAACATATATGCGGCTTCTTTGAATTTTCTCCTAAACCAGTGTTCCTTCTTATGGATGATTTCAGCTTGACACCACTTGATGTTATGTTGATGAGTTCAAACATGATCTGCTATTTCCGATTTGCTGGTCTTTCCTCGCTGTGTGTTTCTCGTGTGTTCGGCAATGAGGATGATCTCAGCTTGGAACCACTTGATGTTATGTTGATGAGTCCAAATATGCTCTGCTATTTCCGATTTGATGGTTTCTCCTCGCTGTTTGTGTTTCTTGTGCTCGGCAATGCATACTTTCGAAAGCCTCTCAGTTTCATCGATGTAGGACTCTCCTCACTGGCACGGTGTCCAGTAATGCCGTGCGAGTGCCAGATACGATAAAAAACTATAGGAGTGTGACTTATAATTTCCAATAGGAAAAACACACCTGCACATTTTCTTAGAACTCCATATCGTCACCTTTCACGCTGATTCTTAATGGATGTTCTCGTCCACGACTGAATTAACCACAGGCGTGACAAATATGAAAGCATTAAGTAGGAATGAATTTCATAATATTGAAGAATGAAAGTGGTAGAAGATTCTTTTTTCATTTTGGAGAATAATTGGGGATATAAAATAAGATATTTGACGACAAACGTTGAAATATTCGACTTATTCGGGTTAATGAGAAGACAATGGTCAGTAGCGGATTTGATAAAAGAGGAAAGTTCATTGTTCATCAGTTGCATAGCATCATCGAACATTTGCGGTGGAAAGCTGTAATATATTTGTGTGCCATCAGCGTAGAGATGAACGTTACAATGATTCAAGCTTCTGATGAGATAAGAAGTGTAGATATTGAAAAGCAGTGGTCCAAGAATGGAACCTTATGGTACACCCGATTTAATATGAAGGTATTCCGAGGGAATTACTTCAATACGTACCATTGGTTTTTTTCCAGTCAAAACATTCCGCAGTAATGTAATAGACTGCTCTGAGAATTCTATGTGATGGAGTATGGACATCAACAGTTCATGATTGATGGTATCAAAAGCTCTAGTGAAATCCAGCAGAATCAAAACTGTTATATCTCCTATATCAGTAGCTCTAATGAAACACTTTCTAAATCCCGACTGAATTGGTGGTAATAAGTTATATTGATTAATATAATTATCTGTAATTCAATAGCTTTTTCTGCCACCTTAGATAGGGTGGATACTATGCTTATACCTTTAAGATCTTTATATTCTAGAGGATTTTTTTCTTAAGGATTATTTGAACTACTGCTTCTTTTCATGATTGAGGAAAACATTTTTTTTGCAGACAAAAGTAATGAGTAATGTAAGGAATAATATGAGGGCAAATATGGTGTTCTCAACACCAGGAAGTTAAACTTCTTAAGTAAAAATGAGTACATATAAATGAAATGTTGAGAAAGTGAAGAAAATTGTTATTGAGGATCGTCGAATCACTATTAGAGAAGTTGCTGAGGAAGTCGGCATATTGGAGAAAACTTTCTCGTGAGCATCGCACAGAAATTGTTGAATGACGTCAACAGCGACTCAGGTATGCTCAAAAGTGCAAAAAGTGCATCGAGAGTTCTTGCCACAAGATCTTCCGTTCAATAAGGAGTATTATCTTGAAGTTATACGCCGCTTGCGAGAACCAACACGAAGAAAATGTCCGGTATTGCGTAAAAACAAATCGTGGCTTTTGCACTTGCACACCACCGTAATCATGCCTCAGCCACCGTATTCACCAGATTTGGCCACTGCGACTTTATACTGTTTACAAGATTTGAGAGCCGCTTGAAAAAACGGCGTTTTGCGACGATGAAAAACAGAAACTGATGAATAAATAAATATTTTTTGAGAAAAATGAAAATCGACCTTATTTTTAGAACAGACAACGTATCTCTCGATGTTTATAACATATAATATCTGGGAAAGCTCTTCACAGTATTCATTCAATAATTTCAAAAGATATAGAGATATGCGATCATTTCCCTATATGTATATATAATTCTTTTCTGTAATAACTCATGTTGTATTTTGCAAATGATATATTCAACGAAAGTCATTTTTTGTAGAGGAAAATCAGTTTTTCATCGACTTTTTTTGGGTATTTTTTACCTTCCACAGTCTGAAAAATATAAAAAATATAATGATGAACTATTTACAAGTGTAGACAGGGCAAAATTCGAGACCATTGAAAGTTCATGAGAATGAACATCGAGATTAAATGAAAAATAGACAAATGACAGGATCTAAATTGTCAGAACACATTTTTAAATCAGACGGTGAACATCGAGTGAAATGGAACACGAAAAGAATTATTACCAATGAGCCTCACTCTAAGAAACGTAAGCTAAAAGAATTAGCGTATATTTTCATACCTGGAGAGAATTGTATTTAAAACAGCTCCTTAGAAATATACCGTACTACGAAATGACAACAGACTCATATCGAGAGCACCTTGTATTACATCGAATGTTTCATTTGTCAATTAACAATATTGACATAAGTTCACATTTCAAAACTCCTTTGACATCTGTCAAAGAAGTTGACAAATAAATAATCAAAAGGAATAACTGTAAATATCTCTGAATTTTTTGTCCATTTCTGAAGACGGAGGCAGATTTTGGCCTCCGAAAGGTAAATATAAGTATTTTATTATTTCTTATCAACTTTTTGATAGGCAAAGTTGTTATATACGACAAATTACTGATAAATAGAACATTTTTCTTTGTGAAAAATACTTGGATTTTACGCAGTAACTTATCGGGGTAAACTAAAAAATTTGCACTTTCTACACTTGTATAAAGTTCTTCTTACAGGCCTGTTAACACATGTGAAAGGCCTTAACAGGCCTTCTTACAGAGTTCTGTCATTTAAATCATCGTATGCAGAGACTCGGACTGTTGGAAGACAGTGTGTGTCGCTTCTGTTTAAGTATTGAAGCAACAAAATTCAGAGTTTGATGATATTATTTTCAGTGGGGGTATACACCATATACTTAGGTATTTCTGTTGCCATTATGTTCTAGGTATCTGAATTTCAATGTCTCGTACGTCGTACATATGTCTCGTACTTTCTTATAAACATACAGCGTATTCAAAACAAAAGTGATATTCTGTAAAAAAGTATTTCTTTATTCACATACTATTTTGATAATGCCGTGGATGAATCAATACACAAGAAATAGTAGTAGTACGTAGGAAACATTGGTTAAACTATTTCAGGTTCCTGCAACCTTCTAGAAATGATTAGTAGGTGAACAAAATGACAACTCGTATGAAAACTGTAATTGCAGCAGAAGGTGGGTTTCTGTGAAAATCAATTGAAATATATGTGTTTCAGCTATATTTTGTATAAGAAGTTTATGTTACCTTGTCCTCCAGGAAAAACGTACAATGTAGGCCTCGAAAACCGAATGTTGCCCACCACGTCTGAACTTTCCAGCAGATTTTCCAGTGATGTTGGCACAAGAAACGGAGCAAGGTATTTAGTAAAATTGGCAATCGCTGGTGATCCAGAAGTGAGAACGTCGGAGGGATTGATACGTAATCTGCATGCCTTTGCGAACGGTTCTTTGGGAAGTCGAGTCCAATCTCCCTCTGGGGAGCAGTGAAGGTCCAGAGAGATCCCATTTTCGTAGGCGTGTATAACTCGTTGAACGTCGATTTCTTGAAAAGCCTCTGAAAAGTCTGCACACGAAAATGTACCATCCTGAAATAATATTATGATTATATGCAACTCCAGAACGTTATTGTTTGATTTCCAAGTAATACATTTCAATCTTGGGGTATGTTACAAATTCGGTTAACTGTTAACAGGTTCGCAATTCATAGAAGACAAACTGGAATATGAAAAAAAATTGGGGAAAACTGAAAATAATCCGTTCAAAATGTTTGATTGTGTTAACGAAAATTGTAATTTGTGAAGAAAACCAATTATTGTTACCTCGAATGACAGTAAATTGATAATGGCTTGAAATAAAAGTGAAATGTGAATCACAAACAATGAAGGCGAAATGAAAATACAATAAAAATGAGATGAGTTAATATCCACAGGAGTTTTCGGGGAGTAACTGGTGGTGCCGAAACAAGCACAGTGGAAACAGTGCTAGTTTTGGATTTATTTTACTCTTCATTACATGTTTATACAAGAGTAATATCGACTTAAAAAATTCCAAATATTCATTGAGAATATCTATTGAGGACAATTACAATACAATATAACTTCTAGGAAAACAGGTTATTCATATGTTGATTATTGACAATTGATGATTAAAAAATGATGAATTATCCGAGCTTATACTTTTTGCCTGCCCTGCTGCGTGTCAAATAAGATTTTCAGAGTTTAGTGAAATTTCAGTCTTGCTATCTGACCCGAAATATCATTCGCCACATAAGCTAATCTGTTTCTTTAAGAAGCTGGACTTTATAGAAGTGAGACAAAATGAACCCATGTCATAATGAACGAGGTTCGGACTTTCACTCTCTTGGCGTAACTAAATACACATCTACCTTCATAAAACTCGTCCCTAGCTACTATTATTGGCAATATTTGAAGAAATGTTCGTGAGATTCGCATATATGCCCTGTCAGAAGATTCAAGTTTTATTTTCAATGAAATGAAAAAGTTTGGGTAAATACCCTTTATGAATCCAGGGAAAAAATTAGAATGAAGTTTCCCAAGGAATTCTCATTTTACTTTTTTCAGAACACAAAAGATTTGGATTCATTATCCAATACCACGTAGTTTCAACACGTTTAGAGGTTCTATACTGGATCAGGAGTTTCAGATAACTATGTTGTATATAGAACAAACCAGATTAAGTACTTATACAGCTTACCAAGATGACATTCATAGGATCAACAGAAAATTTAGTCCACGAATACCAAAGATATACGAGGGTTCCAACGATGGAATATCGTGACGTGATTCTTTCAGTGAAGTTTGCTCTCTTTCTCTCTCGGAAACCTTCAGTGCACGAACTTGACGATACCCGATCCCAGGAAGCAAACGGCATTCAGTATTCGATTTCGAACTATGGTTATGCAACGGACAGCCGTTGGGACCCTCGTTTACCTGTAGTATTCGTAGTCTAAATTTTTTATCGATCCCTTTGAGAGGGTTTGGTCAGAGTTCTTTTACTCAGATAGCGGAATGAAACTATCTATATTGGATGAAACAACGCTATTGGGCTCAGGTATCATCTAGTTGTATCTGCAGTGGAAGAAGCAAAGAGTGAAACTGGTCCGCTGCTGATGTCATTGTATTCGATATTCGTGGTTTGAGTTTCTTTAATAAAGATGACCACATACATTGGCGTCTTTGAAGACAGTTGTCATGACATTCCAATTGCTATGCATTGAAATTGAACGTTTAAAGTTCATTTCTTTAGATTTAAACTTGAACCAGTCCGTTTCGTCTTTGACTGAGGTGTAATAATGACCAGATTCAATGTCAGAACCATAGTGAACAATGAGTTTGCTTCCGTCAGAGGTTGAGTCACGTTTGAACATTATCAGTGTTATTATTGGATTCACTGGTGCCTCAGCTATACTTGTTTACTTATAACAGTCAGTCAGTTTGGCGAATGTTTCGCAATACAGTCGATCATCACCTGTTGAAAGTTCCATTTTCAGATGATTAAACAATAAGGTTTCAATAAGGTTTGCAAGGACTGGTCCATATCAGGAAACGCTAGTTGAAGTTCCAGACATTCACATTCGTTTTTGCTACCTCTTGAATATTTACTACAAAGTAAACAAGTGAGGATTTTTCCAGCGAAAGATTTACAAACACAAGACGAAATAGACTATACGGAATCATTCAGTCCAGAGCGGTCGGAGGTATTGATTCTGCTATTGTTTTGCTCAATATTTTTGCTAAATATTTGGTCCGATTTTTAGAATTTTCAATAATTCTAATATTTATTTCAATTTCACTTCACTTGTTCTTTCATAGATTTCGAACCTGCTAGCAGCATTTCGCACAAAGGAGTTCTAACCTGAGAAAGTCGCCAAAAAACATCTGAAAAATGTGGACCTTTGATACACCTTCTGGCTCATAGACTATAATAAAAAAAAATTTAGAATTGTCAGTTACCTGAAGAGCCCAGGATCCGTTAGCAGCGAACGTATATCCGGAGTGAATTATATGTCGGTGTCTTGTGAAACTGCTCAGTAAATTTCTCATGCACTGCGCTAATGTGCTCACCACAGGATGTATGAGGATTTCAGTGACTAGATTTTCGGAAGCGAATTGGATGAGACGTTCACCTGATAATACAAAAACAACATTAGTAAATATAGGAAATATTTCAAAATTCTATTTCTTTTCATATTTTCACATTGAATATATCATCAAGATATATCATACTCTATAAAAAATTAGTTATTCACATTACTGTCAATTGTTGAGAAAAGTTGTGAATATACAATTTTTTATCAGAAAATAACACTAATCGACATGACAATGTTAGCCTCCCTTTACAATTTTCTTAAGATTAACGGCTTGCCCTCAAACATTTTGAAATAGAATGGGAGGGATGAGTCAGTATATCTTTAATTGATTATTCATTGACAAAATTGAATACAAAATTCGAAAATCACATTATAAGTTATGAAATCTAGTGACATATATGGAATCATTTTGATACCATTAACGGACGTCAGATCATTTTTATACTATTGGTGGATACACCAATCGTGTTTATCATTTGACTTCCTAGAACTTCTGCAGGATGTCCTGCAAATATCAAAACAGGGACTACGACATATGTTAGGAACCAGATTGTGCTAGTTTAATGACATCCAGTGCCTCTCCAGAAGATTAAACATGTATATTGTCAGATCATACTTTTGATCATTTCATTCTCACATATAATATTCCAGAGATATCATAAAATATAAAATGGGGACTGTATATTGAGGAACATCTGGAAATAATTACAAAATATTTGAGTTCTGTATTTTTCATCGGGAGAAAACGAATCATTATGTATTTAATCGTTTTATGATATTTTTCTCATTGTCTGATGACTTCAGAATGATTCTTCTCTTCTGATTTGGAAACAGCAGTTTCCAAATCAGCAGTTTGAGGAGTGCCAGAAGATGACAGTACTACCAACTGTCGAAAGTGGTCGCAGATAATTAATAGAAGATATAAAGCTTCAAATCCTTTTTGTAGAATTTAATATTGAAATACTCAAAATACAGGAAAATTAGTTGCATCAATCAATAT
>WOGP01004294.1:0-14175 GCA_015342065.1 Leptinotarsa undecemlineata | reverse complement strand
ATAATGCTGGCGCGCCCTTCCGAATGTATCGGGGCTTCGGGGGATAGGTCCTGACCAGCGCACACTACGGTGAAAAAAAAATTCACTTGTTGAACACTAATAAACATTTACATACCGTAATGAGGAGGACGTCCATGCATAAATAAAAACAAATATACATAAATATAAAACAACAGAACAAAAAAACACAACAGATACTAAACTGTAGTTAACAGTTTTTTTTATCGAGAGTAACTAATAAAACTTGTCAACGGTGTAGCAGTTTCTTTCGATAAGATATTTTTCCAATTATCTTTTGAAAATGCAGATGTTCATTGAATCCTCAATAGAAGCATCTAGCTTGTTATACAGTTTTGGTACAAGGTATAGGTGACTCTTTTGATAGAGGGAGGTTCGATGAGGATTCGCTATCAACAAATTTTTCTTCATTCTTATGAACGTGGGGGCACATCTCATATATATACAGACCAGCAACTGTGAGTATTTCCAGCTCTTTGAATGAGCTTCTATATGAGTGTCACCATCCTAAATTATCAATTATTCTGACCGCGCGCTTTTGTGATATGAATACTCTTTCAGAAGAAAAGCTCATACCCCAATTCAAGATTCCATGACCCAAGTGACAGCCAATAGTTGCATAGTACAGATTTAGGGTCACCTCTCTTCCACAATGATTCGACATAAATCTCAGTGCATAACAGTTCTTTCGTAGTTTATCACATAGTGAATCTATATGAGGACCCCAATTCAGCTTATGATTTAGAATTAGACCTAGCATTTTTGTTTCTGGTTTGGATGTCACCTCTATAGCTATCTTCATATATTTTGAGAGTTTCGGTGGTGTTCTGCGTTGTGAATTTGACTAATGCTGTTTTGCTGATATTTAGCGCTAAATGATTTTTTTCAGCCCATTTCACCATTTTCTCTGGATTCTGTTGTTTCTGCAAGTGCTGATGTATTACTATCAGTGACCAGAACATTCGTATCGTCTGCATATTCAACTATATGTACCTTTGAAAGACTATTTAGGTATTGTATCAAGTCGTTCGCATAAATAAGAAAAAGCAGTGGTCCCCGTATGGACCCCTGTGAAACTCCTTGCTTGCAGGCCAAGGAATGACTGTGTACACCTTGAATTCTCACTGTTTGTGTACTGTAGGCACCACAGGCAAAAATATTGGGGGAAAAGTACGCCACTGACTTGTTGTTGTAGTTTTTCCAGATTGATAAACTGAAAATACAACATTTTCATTGCTTGTGTTTTCTTCATATCTAGCTTCCTTCTCGAAGCATATCATGAACACCTGCTTTGGAGACCAGCTGACAGAGATAGTGTTGTCATATCAGTGAAAGTCCGAGTTGTTAATTAACAGTAATTCCATCACCAATAATTTTACTAATGCTGGAATGGCTGACATGCACTTTATTTACGGAATAGCAAATGGAAATGCGGAAGAAGCACGGAGAATTTACCAGAACATATATCTTAACACAGTAACTCCACATATGTGCTAAACCTTTATAATGCTACATGCAAGATTATCTGAAACGGCTGAACTAAAAGAAGCTATACTTGAAGCGATAGAAGAAGATCCTCCAGATAATACCAGGAAGACTGCACTGTAGCTGGAAGTCAGCCCAAAAACCGTATGGACAGTTCTAGAAAAACTTCCTTGCTATTTCAAATAACTGTAGCAGATTCCAACCAAATCGGTGTAAGGATATTTATGATTATTTCATAAATCCCGTGGTTTTTTTAACTTTAACACCCAATATCTTACAGACGAAGCAACTCGGGACATATGCTCATAAAAACTTTTTTCTTGAAACGACGTAAAGAATCACCATCTGAAGTTTCGTACCGTAGTAAAGAAACATCCTGTGTATAGATCTTCAATATATTTTTGAAACTTCTTAGAACTTAATTCGATTTTCAGGAGTAATAATATTTTTCTCCAATGCAGAATAAATTCACCCCCAAAATTTATTGTTTTTCAGTGGATAATAATTTCAGTTCAAATATTTGACATTTTGAAATTAGCATGATTCTGGTTGAGTTTCACAGATGCAACTTTTTCTCAACGACTCCAGAATCTATTGATTTCTCTATGACTTGAAAGACTTGTCGTAAATAATCGTTTTCATTAGCTATTCCAACAAAACTCAAATATTTTTCAACCTGTATAGATGTGTTTCTCCATTTGAACATTCACTAATTCTTTTGTTCATAGAAATGGGTAGAAAACTGTTGCTTCTTCAGGTAATGAGTCACACCCGAGTCAGATCGTGTCGAAACAGATCAGTAGCAAATCCAAGATAACACTTTTTTTGAGTACCGTGAAATAAAATTTATCTTGGCAATGTTGCCAAATACGTCCCTTTCTCATTGAATGTGAGGCATTGCTTCATTCAAAATTACACATTTCTTTCAATAGTTTATCCTCGACAAGTGCGCATTCAAAACATTGCTGTTGTCTCTAAAATCAGGAGCATTCAAGAGGAATAAGTAGGAAAGTAAAGTGACTTCGAAAATATTCAAATATCATTTTTGATATTTGAGACAACTGTGCTAGCTGTTATCTTTCCAACTATCAACTGATTACTGAAGTAAAAAAGTAAAAAAAACACTTCAACACTGTAGCTATTTGGGATTATTACTAGTCTTCTAAATACCCACGAGCTGAAAATACAATAGGTTCAAATCAGGCAATTTCAATGGCCATGAAGGGATGAAGGCTTAATACACTAGTAAATCCGTTTGTGCAATTTTTACGTATGATGACAGGTGCTTCATCAGGACCAGAAGTTTTGTATGTTGACTGAGTCAGAATTAATTTCATTCAATGTGAAATATATAATGAGGATTGTGAGTAGTTTTTCACTGGAAATCAAGTACACCGTGGAATGCAAAATTTTCAAACAATAAAGCTGTAACGCTATTTTTATCACTTATGTTGGTGTTGAATGAACGTCTTGTCATGATGATGAAATTGTCGACCTAGTGAAATTATGACTATCGGTAAGACACTGACTAGGGTTATTTAGAACCATTGAAACTCCCAAGCAGTTTGTTCCTAAGTCTGTACGGGTCTGGTATTGTGTTTGTTTCGTATCTATAACTGAAGAAAAAATCCAGAATTGAAATGTATCTATTTTACAGATGAATATTGAATATTAATGAAAACTATAACGCATTCAAGAATATCTCCTTCAAACTTTGTTTCCTTGTTGCTACTTCAACAAACTGCTAGGTAATAGATGCACATAAATGTGAAATATAATAAATATATCATTCAATGTTAATTTATACATGAAACTTGGCATTGAACAGTTGGATAATAGCAATATGAAAATATGAGGAAAAATATATTTCGTAAAACATAAAAATATACAAGGTTTTCTATTTGAAATGAATGTCTCCACTACTATGTAGTAAAGAAACTCTTCACTACTTAGTAAGCGGATCAACGATAGTTTGGCGTTTTTATTTCTCAAGATTCAAGACATTGTATATACCCTCATTCCAGATTAAGTATTGATGAACGTTAACAACAGATGATGTTAGAGAACCTGGGATTTTCTCAAGAACATTTATATTTCATTTGGGGTTGATGCCAATAAAAGTATGGAAACATCACACATTGAATTGATGTTTAGGAAAGCCATTTTATCTTTCAGTTCATGAACTTTCTCATATTTTCTATATTCCCAGAATTATATTATTAATATTAAAAAACTGGTTGCTGGTCAGGCGCTGTATCCGGAGTTCCGAAACATTTGGAGGACTTGCCAGTATCGTTAACCACAACTGTGAAGTTATCGATCGTTGGGTCGACTATCGTGTTCCCTGAGCAGAGACAGCGAACCAAGAATGACATCCCACTGAGACTTCTGTCGTTTTGAGGCGATATGATCTTGACATTGGAGACATCATTCCACTTACGACTTCTGTAATCAGAACGACAAATTAATCAGTTATTATTATTATTAGTCTGTCAGGCCCTGCGAAATGCCAGTATGATTAATAAGTAACCACTACTCGCTCATTATTGTGTGGTCAGTGCTCATTGAATCCGATACATACGTGCTCTGAGAAGACCTAGCAGACCAAAAATGGCAGTCGTCCGCACTTGTCTGGCCAAGATTTCTACCGTTTCAGAGCAAGCCGGTACGATCCTGGGATTGGGGAGAGCGAAGGCATCCTATAATCAGAACAACCATTCCATCAAGCCTCCTTTTCCCGGACAAATATCGCTCCATCTGGAAGGGAAAACTCTACAACAAATGTCGTCGAAGAAGATCACATCAGACTCATAGCAAGTATGTGCCTAATGGTGGAAAATGAGTGGTTCCAGCATCTCTCTGGAACGTAGTACAACACTGGTGTCTCGTCAACATCGTAGGAGTGCCTTAAATGATTATAACACTCGAGATGCCGAGTTGTGTCGATGAGTTTAGGCTGTGGCTGCGTATACTGGAGATGCTAACAGCAAATTCATAAGGATCTCGGGTATATCGCGGCAGGTCCCGCATCTAGTGTGAGGAATCTCTTTATCTGTCACTCGGTTACAACAAACCAAGGTGTTGAAGAAACGCCATGCTGAATTCCTCAGTTTCCGACTTTAGCCCACTGGACCTGATGAAGGTCTTTGCTGAAGAAGACCCTGTGCATCGGCTTATCTTCGTGTGGTTTTGCGTAGTATAGTATCATTTTCTGCTACTCGCTCGAATTTGATTTCAAAGGACGTCAAAAATGTCTAAAGGGTGTTTCCTTCTGATGTTTCTAATAATTTTTATTTTTACAGGTCGGGGACATATTGTGAATTACAATCCCAAGCTTAGCAAGGAGTCTCCAGATGGCATCAACGAAGCAGATTTAACTGAAGTCGTCGAGAGATCCATGTTTGCTCCTAGACTGGGGCGTTCTATGTTTGCTCCTAGATTAGGCAGGGCCATGTTTGCTCCTAGATTAGGAAGAGCAGAGGGCGAAATGGAACTTGAATAAAAATATATATACACATATATTAAGACACTTGAAGTAATAAACGTTGTAATTTCTAGTTTCTAATAAAATATTTCTGCTATAATACTTGATTATTGTTTCAACTATTCCATCATATCAAATTTCTGATGCGTTATAACTGATAATTTCAAAAAACTTGCAATACTCACCAGCTTTCACCCAAATGTAAATCTGAATATTTATTGATGATAATGATGATAATAATAATTTCTGAAATCTTGGTATGACAAATTGTTTGCTCATTGCGTTTGCTCAGGGTACATGCTTGTTGGATCCAGTGATCACTTACCCTACGGTATGGAGAGTGGTTACTGGCTGATAATGCTGACGCACCCTTCCAAATGTGTCAGAGCGCCGGGAAGAGGGTGGGCCCGACCAGTTTACCCTTCGGGAAATTATGATGCAATGATGCTCTCTCTACTGTCTAATCTCAAAATCATGACTGTTTGCCGCACGAAGGCAGACATTCCGGCCAAGCGAATACAGAAGGATCCCATTCGTGGCTCATTGCGTCTGCTCAGTGCACAGCTTGTCAGACCCAGTGATCACTTACCCCACGGTGTGGGGATTGGTCACTGGTTAATAATGCTGGCGCGTCGTCCCGTAAGTTCTGCCGCCAGCGTGTTAAGTAATGATGCATTGTATGCTCCCGTGATGGGTTTTCTTTTTTGAGGATAATCGATTTAAATAACTCCATGACTTTCGCAGCCGAAACAGCTTTTGCTTTTTTTAGAGCCGGTTCCTCCTTTGCAGTCCACTGTTTAGACTGTATTTCGGTTTTGGGCGTATAATGATGTATTCAAGTTTAATCTGCAGTAATTATTCGGCGCCAAAACTCGCCAAACAGCGCCAACAGCACGTTGGAAATGTTCATTCGAACAAATTTTTGGTCTAACGTGAGCAAACGCGGCACCCAACGCGCGGACGACTTTCTCATGCCTAAATGTTGACAACCACGCTCTTTTGACATGTTCATAACCTCTGCTATCTCTCTCACTTTAATTTGGCGGTCGTTTAGCACCATTTGGTTAACTTTGGCGATTTTTTCGTTGGTAGTTGCAGTTTTTGGACGTCCTGAACGTTTGCCTTTTGAAAACAAATATTCAGTGACAGTTTGATCCTCCATTTTGTCCATTTTCATGAAAACACTCACATCAACTCACTGAAATAACAACTGCCCGTCCAAAATGGTTGAAACTTTGGATAATAACTATCAACAGTTGAACAACGAAATTCACTAGTTTTTATTCACAGCTATCTTCATGTTGTAGTCGGGAACTTTTCAGACCCCCCTCGTGTTTTATAGCGGAACACGTGTCGCGGTTTTGTAAACTGTCAAGTGAAAATCCAGCATTGAAGTGTTTTTTGAATACATTATACAATCACGGTCAACTCTATCACATTTTTGAAGGTGATTATTAGTTACAAGTTGATGCGACAGTATGACAGAGAAAAGTAGGCATATATTTCCTGCTACCCGAGACTGTGTTCGTTTGAACATTGAATATTACCTACCTATTTGTTTGCAATTCGATAGGAGGCGAGGTTGACCGATATAATTACAATCTTGCCGACTATACTCATTTATCAGGTAAAACACTAGTTTGCATGCTTGTTCATTACGTTCGACCTTGAGTTTTAGTAGCTTAAAGTGACAAATCATTTAAATAAGAGCAGTGAGTGTACTTCTCTCTGTGTTTGATAGGCATGCAATACTGTACTAGGACTTATAGGTAATGTTTTGACTCGTAAACCGCTGCGAAAACTTTTTTTGATGAACTAACACTTTACACCCGGAATATAAATGATGGCATCATTGACGATATTAAATTACACATTGAACACCTCACATTATATTATATTCAAGTATTCTAAAATATCTGATGGTATAGTACTCTATCTATATGTTATTTGTACAAACTTCATATTAGGAGTTAGTTGTTCTTTCTTGTACAGTCATACCTATAAGTCAAGATTTTAACAAATCTTCAGTTAATCACATAGTAGATACCTAAAATAAAAATTTCAAAATAGATTATTCAGCATGCCTAACAATATAAATATATCATAAACACATCACAACTAGCGTTTGTAAATTTTATAGAAACATTTGCTTTACCATTATTTGCATAATTTAGCATTAAAAAGTAGATAGCTTTTGATATATAGCGTTTAATACATTTTTTCTATATAAACTGTCATTTTTGTTTGAAAAATTGTTACTCAATGTATCAAAAGCTCGAAGAAATCACTCAAATTTGTATCAAATCATGTTGCATTTCCATTTCAACCTATCCAGAGTGAAAAAAAACAAACATTTTTCCAGTAGTTTTAAGAATTTTACCTTCTTTTGTGAAATTCGAAGCCAATTGTCATAGTAGCAATATTCCAAGGTCAGTAATCTGAGTTTCTGCAGTTCAAGTTGAACTGCGCTTGTTCGACGTATCTGATTCGACTTTGAAGCCATTTCCAAAAACTGAAACGGTATTTTGTGACTTGATGCCGGGGGTCTCAATTTGCCTTCTTCCAAGCGAGGACTCTTGAGTCCTTATAAATAAATAAAACCCGTCTATTAATTGATTTTACGACAGAGGCTACTGAAAACTCAGAGTTTTGAGTAGTCTTATTTGTGGGGCCTCTTCAGGACCAGGATTAGTGTACAATCAATATTTTTTGTGTGGTTTGGTTTCACGATGTTGTTATCATTCTGTTTGTACATTTCGATTTTGCTAGTACTGACAGTGCTCTTATTCTTGGTAAGTGTGTTGGTGGGCCTTTTCTTCGAGATTTGTGGTCCAGTTGGCGTAGTACATCTTGTTGGTTGAATGGAGTGTTCCGAGTACAATAACTAGGATCGTTTTAGGCGGGATTTCACCGATACGGCCTGGAATGAGGATTTGGAGTTCATACAGGATGTCCTGCAACCGCTTCGGAATCTGCTCCAGGGCCCCAGCGCTTCGCTGGAGAAAGTTGGACCTCCTTTCTCGGGATCCTTTTGATGAAATGCATGGCTTCCAGGAAGTAGACAGCCATGAAAGCGGTATTAGTACTGTTGATAGTTCGATGGACGTATCGGTCTTGGATCTCCTGTACTGGATGTTAGTTTAACGGTATCATATAGTTGATTGAAATGGAGTGCAGTAGCTCTCGGCTTTATAGTTCATGATCGGTCTTATGAACATTTTATATGTGCACATGATCTTAGCTTTCTTCTTAGTGCTTCTAGAAGATTGAACTCTGCCCAAAGTCTCGCGTAGGTCGGTCTTCCAGTTGAGGGTCCTTGTGAAAGTCACCCCCACACAGGACATTGAGTCTTGGAGTGGAAGGTTTTGTCACAACAGGCTGGGATGCAAGTTGTTAGTATTTAGTTTTGAACGGGTTGCGGTATTTGAATATCTGAACAGCATGATTTGCGTTTTCGTAGGCTTAATTTTAATTCTCCACTTGATGCACCAGAGTGCGAAGTGGTTTGGGGATTCCTCACGCTCTTCTGCGATAAGTATGTCGTTCGAAATGATATGAATCGGGCCGGTAGTAGCAGCAAATATGTAATCAGAGGCAGGAATTGGGGTGTAATTGCGGAAGGACAGTAATATTTGAGAAAACTAACAAGCAGCTATAGCTACCTGCGTGTTATCCGGGCCAGGAAAATCAGCAACCTGATCTTTTATAAACATGATTTGATTTGTTAGCACATCAAATACATCTTAAAAAACGATCTTAAGAATATATCACTTGATTTGCGTAGCAGTTATTCGAGATTTCATGAAGTATAGCCTCAAAGAAAAATAAAACTTCTAGATAGAATGGCATCATCTCACTTGCATGTATTTTTTGACTCTTGGTTCGCTCATCGATTCCGGAATTTCTGCTGTCTTCGGAATTGACAGATTTTTATTTTCTATTTCATCACCCCGAAACAAGAAACATATTTCTTGTGAAGTTCTTCAATCAGTTATAACAAATGCTATATCTTTCTACAGATAAAACAACAGATATAAATACATCCTGCTT
This sequence comes from Leptinotarsa undecemlineata, assembly GCA_015342065.1. Lineage (NCBI taxonomy): Eukaryota > Metazoa > Arthropoda > Insecta > Coleoptera > Chrysomelidae > Leptinotarsa > Leptinotarsa undecemlineata. The sequence goes on along the minus strand of WOGP01004294.1, from coordinate 5,138 downwards.
CAGAAGCACAAATCCTACGAAAACAAACCATTAAATAGTCTGTTGACAGTCAGTTGGCTAGTAAGTTCTACTTATAAAACCACCTCTTTGTTGTTGCAGGTTTGATCCCTGCTCTGGAACTCGATGGCTGGCTTGTATGCATAGCCTGTGTGGCTGCTGGTAGTCGTATCAATCATTATGGCTCACACGTATTCGAACTCGATCAAATATATCCAACAGTTTACTCTGTTTGATGGGTGGTTTTTCAGGACGGTTGGCAAAAGTAGGAATTTGTTGTATGCTGAAAATTTCATTCGGTTTGCGACGGGTCAGGCACAGAGTATGTGTTGTATTACTAGAGCCTGAGTTTTTTTTTTGTGGAGAATAATCCATCCCGAAGTAGACAGACCATGGTAGATGTTCCTTGATCCAATGAGGATTTGATAGGTGGTCAGTGAATGTTTGACCTGGAAATTAGGTACTTTGTGATGCATTTCACGGAGGTTGCAAATACAACTACAGCTCCAGTTCAGAAAAAGAACTTCTGATCCTCTCATGTAACCTACAGCCCATACATGCCAAAATGTGCAGCTCTGAACCATCTGTTGACTATCTTCCGGGACATCGGATTAACGGAAAAACATAATTGAAACAGAACAGAATCTCCTATGGCATTCTGGATGATCCCATTCAATCGATGAGATTGTCGGATGTTCAAGGTGCAAGATTCCCACCTCAATGATTATACCAAGAGTATCTGTAAGTCAGTTATATCTGATTATACATTAGACTCAGCAATGCAGAGCTTTTTTTCATCTTGTTCAGGAAAAGTGAGGGGAAGGTTGTTTCCTATTTGAAGGCAGATTTATTTTCTGCAGCTCTTGAGAGGTTTTTAACAAGATCAAGAGTTGGAGAACTGAAAAGCTTTTGCTCGATCTAATGTTGCATAGACAGCAATTGAAGTTGCTCAGTAGATGTTCATCTTCTGTGTAGACTCATGGTTGGATTCTATGGTTACTTCATGGTCCTCAAAAAGTTCCACGAGTTTTTGTGGATTGGATTTCTCTCACGGCAGAGCTCCGCATCACTGTGACAAGGTTTTCTGAGGTATAGATACACCCACCTTGAGATGAGGCGTCATTGAGGAGGAATCCTACTTCATCACCACACAATGCCCTCCCCAGCGGGGTAGATTTCGAAGGGTATTTCACCATTTTCAAATTGATATTTGGATATGTTATACCCAACATCACCACCATTTCACCTTTGAAGGCTGGCAACCTCAACTTTGAGGGTGGGGATGTTGAAAATTACATCTTCAAATGTCAATTTGAAAATGATGAATCGACGCGGCCGACCATTTTACTGAAATATTTTTGCGAAGGAGGGCCAATTTGGTAAAATTGGAAATTGCAGGAGAAGCATAGAAAGTTGCCCATTTTTGAACTTATTTAAAATATTAATAAAAAATTATTAATATGAACTTATTGAAAATGATGTTTTGAAATTAAAAAAAAAATATTTTGTGTAACAAACCAGTGAATTTGTCGCTGAAAAGAACAACTTGAATTGGGTGATTTCTTTTTTTGGTCCATAAAAAATGAAAATTGATTTCTCGGAAACAAAAAATCTTTGGAAGCCATCTTGAAAAGAAAACTCAAAAAATTAAACGCCGAATTACGGCTCTTTCGTGATATATTTGAAACGATCGTAATTTCCTAAATTTCAACTTCGAAACGGTCAACTTGTTTTTATTCAACTAACTTTTAATATCTCACGGTTTCCGATTTTCCAAAGATGATCTTCCTCATCTTGGACATAAAGTATACTGCAAGTGTAAGCAGAAATATATTTTGATATTGATATATTCATATTCATTTGGTAAAATTTTGTTCGTATGTACTCTAAGAGTAAATCTAATTAGACAATTTTGAAACACTGTACGTCAATAAATTTTGTCTTCATGGAAAACCTGATATCTCAAACTTATCTCTGATTATAAAATACTAATGTAATTGTTTCTTTATCTTCTAACCTGAGATACCATTCAAAGTCACTCCTCAATAAACCCAGTATTTACAGTTTTTGTTAGTCCGGTCTATAGAAATCTTAGTGGAAATACAAAAATTGTGTTTGTGTTACCAATAACAAAGTGGTTCAAGTTTTCCTGAAGACAACTGATTTATTTAAATATCTAATTTACTAGGAAGTTAAGTTCAATGATGCCTTATCTGGGTAGATAAGCGGATAAAATTGTGAAATTTTACAATTCTGTTAGGTACAATTTAGGTGAACAAATCACCATTTTTTTAATTGTTATTTGTATTTCAGATGAGAAATGGTTTGGTGTCTGGGAAGAACTTGTTTTCGGCACACCATCATCATCAATGCACCGGATAAAAAGAAGAAAAAAGATGTTGTTATTGGACAACGAATAACTTTAAGTGAGCTGCATCCGCAGGAACTTGTGAATTCGAACACTAAACAGGTACTCACTGCTTCTTAGTTGCTATTCCCAGATGTATATATAGAAAAATTATACAGTTTGTCTCACTATCCAGGAACTCGTTTCCATATTTAAAATTTCAACAAAATTGGTAGAACTTCTGTTCTGTTCGGCGCTAAACGCCGATCTTCCGTAGCTCTCTTCAATGTTGGGAACAAAAAAGTCGCAGGGGGCCAAATCTGGTGAATACGGTGGCTGAGTAATGATAACGGTATTGTTTTTGGCTGAAAAATTACGAATAAGCAACGATAAGTGAGCGACTGTATTATCGTGATGCAAAAGCCATGTAACTACCAGACGTTTCCTTCGTATTGTTTTTCGCAAGTGGCGTACGCCTATGTGACAAGAACTCATGATGCATTACGCCACGGTAATCGAAGAAAAAATTAAGCGAAATCTTGCATTCGATCAAATTTGGCATGCTTTTATTGGTCTTGGCTTTCCTGGGCTCTTCCATTGGGACGATTGGACTTTGGTTTCGATGTCATAACCATATAACTATGATTCGTCATAAGTTACGACCCTTTTGAGCAAATTTGGATCGCTGTTGGGGTCATTCCTGAGCGATGCTCATACGACGATTTTTTCAGTCAAAATTCAGCAATTTTGAAACGAACTTCGCTGGGCCAACATATATGCCGATATCCTCAGCAACTTATCTAATAGTGATTCGACAATTCTTCATAATGGATTTGTTCACTATCTCAACATTTTCATCCACAAAAATGCTTTTGTTTTTTTTTCTGTGCCAAAAGTTCCAATTTTTATTTTTCACTTTCCTGTCTAATACTATGACCTAGTCAGTTGATCACATACATCCATGTTTAGGAATATTCACTCATAATCTCAAAATTTCAGGTCATACCAATATAGCAGGTGTGTCACATAAAGGCACTACTGAACAATCTTCCCACGAAGATTGAGCCTCCTTGATATTAGGATTTCATCATTGAAACTATTTTAGGTGTTTCATATCAAAATTATTCCAGAATCAGTTCAATTATTGAAAGGCATAGTTTGAATGTAGATTCCCCTCGATGATAAATGAGAGTAGACCTTTTCCGCAACATGTCACAATTCTGCTGTACTATTGAATACAGCTCGTGTCATATCTGGTGCGTTTCGATCAAGGCAATCCTTGATCGTCCAGGGCGTCCAGGGTGAGCATGTCATTCACATCTCCTCGACTCTGTGAAAAGCTTATACCACTCGTAAACATTTTTCTGAGTACAATCACAGTATGCCACTTTCAACATTTCGAGAGTTTTTGAGCACCTAATTCTTTTTTTTTCTCACTAAATGTTATTATTTTCGATAGCACAAAATCATCAAACACGTAGAACACTTCTAACTTTTATGAAACTGTGAACATATGTTCAAAACGAGTGTATTAACATAAAAAATTGAAAAAATCGTTAATCGAATGTTAGGTTAGGTTAGGTCAAAACTGAGTAAACTTATTTGACCTTCCACCGCAATCCGTAAGGGTTTATTGTGGCTTGCACACACACTGTGTTGAACACACTGTCTTCTAATGTCCGAGTTTCTGCATATGATGTGTCAGACGACAGTGACCTGTAAAGTCACTGCAAGGAGGTCTATTATACATTGTAATTCATCCCTACTATAGTCCAACAACTGTGTGATTTCAAGCTTCGAAGGGTGAATGAACGCCTTGGACTTTGCCACTCCCGGAAGATTTTGCCAGAAGTCTTTAAATCTCTTTGCCATCCAGATGTTCACTGTTTCTTTGGCAAAACCTGAAGCAGTGCCAATAACAAGTTCTGGTCTGATGAAGCTGCTTGCAGCACCCTCCTTTGCAAGGGAGTCAGCAGCCTCATTGCCTTCCAGGCCAGTATGGCCAAGAATCCAGAGACAGCTTGTTGAGTCTTCCTATTGGAGAGAGTCGTTTTTGGCAATTTGTTACCAACATAGACGTTGCTTGGTAGGAGCCAACAGCTTCCAACGCCGCTTAACTGTCCGAGGAAAATTTTATTGACTTGTGTGAGGTTGAATGCTACCAGTCTCTCCGCAGACAATTCAATAGCATAGATTTCCGCATAGGTCCCTAGGCAGGTTGATATCTTTGTCCTGGGTGTGCAACTGAAAACACCTGCACCAGAGCCCGAAGGTGTTTTTAGTCCATCTGTGAACCAACAACTGTCTGCTCTTGAAATTTCCTTCTTCCGGAGAATCCAATCCTCTCTACTCGGGAAAAGTAGTGTCTAATGCAGTTCGTAGTTAACAGTTGGTGACATAATGCCAGAGGTCATTCCCAGAATGCTGTGACTTTCAATGTCAGCCAGTAGTCTAGTGAACTCTGTATTAGATTGCTTTGTGCAATTGGCGTTGTGCAAAAGTCTCTTTAGAAAAATGTGGAGAGGAGGTAGTTCCAGAAGGATATTCATGGCCGCTGACGGTGTGGTACTGATGGCACCACAGATAGCCAGAAAATCCTGTCTCTGTAAGGCAGAGAGCTTCGCCTGAGCCGTCTTCAGTGATGCCTTCGGTCACCAGGTAATTGCCTTATAAGTGAGCATTGGCCTGACAATCATCACGTATACAGGCTGATTCACGGTGGATGGCACATTAGATGTTTCTGGTGAACCAGACAACGGATCACTTTGAAAATTCAATGGAGGGCATATTCGGA
>WOGP01004293.1:0-14176 GCA_015342065.1 Leptinotarsa undecemlineata | reverse complement strand
GTATTTTTTAAATTAAAATCGTTGTGAGAGCTACCAGAATTGCCTCCGCGAGCTACCGGTAGCTCGCGATCGACAGGTTGGCGACCACTGATCTAGAGAATATATAAATATTAATAACAATAATATTTATTGGCTCCAAGAAACATTTACTGCTTATGGTAAGGATCTTGATCAATTGAAAAATACAAATAAATATGGGTACTAAATAGATTGAAGCAGAATTTGATGAGAGACAAAAAGAAGTAGTTTAGCAAACGTTTATTTCATTTTGTTTTGAATCGTTTTTCTGAAATTTTTATTTTTATATTATTGGGTTGATTGTTGTAAATCAAAACTTCAGTATAAAATACAGATTTCTTAGTGTTGGGTTGCCTGTTTGCTAATTATGAAGTGTATCAATCAAATGAAATTCTAATGTTTTTCGTTATTAATGATAGAATCCAAGAAAAGACATATTTGCTATTTATAGCAGATTATCTGGAACATATAAATGGAAAGTAGGCTCCAAAAAAGGTTATTTGAATATACATTTGATTTGGTTTTGCAAAGATTTCAACGAAAGTAATTGTTTTCCTACAGATACAAATCAAAACTTGATGTGGTTCAACAATTATTTTCCTTTGCGGATTTCTAGTGGAACTGGAGGCATATACTATTCGTAAAGTTCAATTTCATCAAATTAAATTCATAATAAAGAGTCTGCATATTAATGACTCCACTATATATGGTCTATAACAATTTATTTTATGATTTCCGATATATGTTAATTACTTTAATCATACATAAAAATAAAAGAAAAACATACCTTTTTTCGTCAATTGGAAATCGAAAAAAATGATTCCCGACATCACCCTGCAAATTACAGCAACCCACAGCTCGACACTTGTTCATTTTGAAACTAGACACAAATTTTCCAGAAATACAAAACCACCATTTACAAAGACTCACTCTGTAATAATATTCCATGCCTCAATTTGGCTCGCTTGGTAAACGCCTCAGATTCAGTTGGTTGCGCTGTAGTTCGGCCGCGCATTAAATTCGAGGTGGGGAATCTTGACCCAAATACAGCGGATAGTGAACTTACTGGTGTTTACTTCTATACGGTGCCCCTGGATATAGTTTTCTCGAAAGAGCTTATTTAGTTGGAATTGGTATGATTCTGCAATGACGGACTGCGAAGAGCATTGATGATCCCTAAGTAGGTTGTAAATTAATTAACATTGCCTACCCAGAATAAGAGGCTAGTAACTAATGTAGTAGACGACTGTAACACCCAAGAAAAAAATCACGGCTCATGTTTCTGAGAATTTCATGAGAATTTTAAATATTATCCATGATAATAATTATAGAATTTTCACAATAAATTCCATTAGAATACGACCAAAATTCGTTATGAATTATCATGGATAATGTTAATAATTTCCAACAAGCCACGGTCATTGATGGTAAAGTTCATTTTTCTATTTTTCTTTTTGCCCAGAGATTACAAACCAAAAACATGCTTAAATCCGAGTTACGTCCATTTTATCGCGGTTGGTCGAGTATTCGAACGAATTCATGAGAAGAAAGTAGTCCCTGGGTGTAAAGAGAACCTGCTCATCGTTAGATGAGTATTTCAGGGTGATTCTTATCCGTTGCGCTCAGAAATACTTGAGGGTACAACTGTAGCAAACCCAGTAACCGGATGTATAAGATCATCCATTTGTTTTATATAGATGATCTTGAACTTTATGCCTCTGGAGAAAAGGATATCCATCAATCCTCGAATGTGGTACACGAATGCTATCGGTATGAAATTCGGGATAAATAAATGTGCAATGGGCTATCTCAAAGGAGGAAGATGCGGATACTACGAAGCGGATGGGCAGCTCGTAGATGGAAGCATCCTACACCATTTGGATGCCGGAGAGACGTATACTTACTTCGGGGTGGAACAACGCCACTCAAAACAGGGAACGGCAATGGAGAACTCTACCCACGGTAAGTATCAGCACAAACTCCGACAGATCTATTTATCTGTCGGGGAAGAACAAAATCGCTGCTGTGAATATGCTTGTCGTTCCAATCTAATACACTACTTGTGTGAAATGGACCCGAAAGGATATGTATCAATTTGGCTGAATTTGTTATTACAGTGGCTACAACTACCGATGAATAAAATTAGAGGCCCGTATTTGAACGAAACCTCGCATTGCAAACTGATTTATATCAGATAATGACAAATATAAAACAATATTGAAAGTGTCCTTGCCTTTTTTGTATTATGAGACATGGAGTCGGTAAAGCCCAAAAACGAAATGTGACAATTTTAGTTTTTGACGAGTATATCAAAAGCAACCAATTGATATTCTCGATCTGAAAAGAGAATATTGTATGCAGTTCCCCAAAATAGAAAACTTTCGTCCAATTTAACCGACCTGGTAGGTCACATCGTTTCTGAGATAGAAATTTAAAATTTTTTATATAATAGAAAGAATTCAAATTGTGGAATTTGTTTTCTTGAATTTAAATTATTTTGAATCAAAAATTAATTTCTGTGTATCCATCATCTCTTTTGATGGTTCACTTTCAGATATCTTACATGTATCTTTATTACCAGATTACCACATATTATTTTTTACATTCGTTGTAAGCCGAACTTTCGCGATTACTTTGTTTCGTCATGACAAACTTCTCAATAGATTTCGCACGATAAATTTTATATTCATACTGAACTTTCTCCAAAAGAAATTTATAAGCGAATAAATTCAAATTGGTGTTTTCGAGTCTTATATTTGTGTTTATTGTAGGGAAAATGTCATTATCGAATTGTAAAGACGGAAATAATAAGTATAAAGGCGTAGCACGAAAGAAAGCGGCGTTTCTGCAGATCCCGAAATGAAACAGAAATAATATAATGAAGCAAAGAAAATATTTATTTGAGAAATTAGATTTATGCCGCTTTGTAGCTACACAAATTGCTTCGGCACGGCCAATCGATAATGTCGGAGACTGCCATTTCAATAGGTATTCGCTGTTTTCATAAAAATGTATCATTGGGCTGCATCATAAATATATTATCTCTCTTTCTGGAAGGGAATTTTAATTTCCATTTCTTTCGCTACGGTTTTTTCATTATTCCAGTAAATTGGTATCGTCCTTTGATTTAATGTTTCGGCATTTGATATTTTGATATAACTCAAACGGTAAAGTATATGTGGGAGGACAGAATATGTATATTCAATTTATACTTCTACTTACACTTTCATTAAATAGGTACATTACCATATTATTTTTTCAATCAGATTAATAGTATTTGATGACGCAATAAATAGTAACTATTTGATATATATTTTTGTGGAACACTGGTTTTTGCTATTTTCCTACAAGTTTTAAACTCCCGTCATTTGAAAAATAACGAAAGCTGAATCAACAGAGAATTTGCTGAAGTGTAATAATAAGGGAATATATTCTAATTAGAGAAATAAAGTATTAATTTTTAGTTAGAGTTTGATGAAAATCGTTTACAGGTAGATGAAGCTTTGGGTATTCATGAGTTATTTTAGGATTGTTGAACTTCAGTAATTTTCAATGTCAATTTCATTGATATTTTGAATCGCATCTGAAAGAAAAATGAGAGAAAGATTAGAGATAGAAAAAAAATTCAATTGTTCTAGTTATTCATGTTTATTTTCTCACAGAAATAATTAAACAATGATTTTTTCAACGCAGCAAATGTTTTCCTGTATAGCCACATTCATACGACAATATTTTACATAAAATGTCTTTTGAAAATTCCTTTCAAAGTCTAGTAATCAAAGATGTATTCGAATCTTCAGTTTGTATTCTATAGATCTTTGGGTTTCAAATGAATATATATTTTTTATTTACTCTTAGCTCAATAAAAGGAAATGATGATTCAACAAGCCCATGAATTTTTCTGAAGTATTATCATTATAAAAAAGTCCATTTCATCACTTCGGACTTCCATTGTCTATTATGATATAAATTGATTTAACGTCCCTGAAATAATCTATAAGAAATTAAAAAGGTTATCTGAAATATAACAATTATATTAGGCAAAAAAATTTTAAATTACAATGGGATAAAATACAAGCAATAACAAAAAAAAAGAACTATTAATACGAGATGGAAATTGAAAAATTATTAACAAGAAATGAAAAAATTAAAAATTAAAAGATTCCAATCCAAGTTACTTCACTTGGATTGGAAGTTTTCACAATCGCCTTCGGGTGATTGATGATTGATTTTTTAATTTTTTGTTAATAATTTTTTCATTTTCATCTCGAGTTGAAAGTTAAATTTTTTTTTGGTTGTCGCCTGTATTTTGTTCCATTGAAATCGATTTTTTCTGCTTAATATAGTTGTTATATTTCAGATAACCTTTTTAATTTTTTACATGTTCTTTCAGGGATTTTAAATATTTTTATATTATGTTAGACAATGGAAGTCCGAACTAATGAAATGCATCACGCAACATTGTCAATCACTTTTAAATAAAAAAGTCCGTCCATCATGGGAAATTTTTCGAAAAATCATATACTTCAATTGACTTTGATGCACACTATAATTTATATGAGGTTTCATCTTGACTAATGAATGAGTTGACTTGACTAATCTAATAATTCGAAAAGACGTTTTCAAGCAATGTTGTAGCTCATGAATGTACCCCAACTTAATTAACAATGGCTAAAATTAGCGATGGACTCGAAGAAAATTAGAATAATGAACGTTTCACAATGGATGTTGTCCTATTATCTGCACCATGAATGAAAAATTAATCTGTCTTCCCAACCGAATTAGTTTGTTGGCTCAGACTATTTATACAAAGAATAAGTGTGTTGTCCTCTTTGTACCCAAGATGAAACGAGATCTTTTGTTGGTCCATTCCTGAAATGTTTTGTCTAGAAAACAATTAAACCGCGAACCTTTTCAAACGAAGAAGACATTCATTGTTGTGTACATGCACGTGTGATAAAACCTTTTATATTATTAGAATATCTAAAATTCACAAATCACTGGCAGAACAAAATTTCAATAAATACTTCTGTAGTATTTAAAAAATCACGTGACGTTAACTTTCGTCTCTTGTGATGAAAGTGTACAAAGATTACAATACTAGACCCCTATTTGGTATGATAAAGATTAATGTTGAATGGATTCTATTGAATTGTTCGGCACAAACTTTCTTGTACTTTGACCGAACATGCCATCCAACAAAACCGTTCAGTAAATTTTGATGATACTAGGATTATTGACGTCGAGAAGAACGCATTCAAACGTTCATTAGTGGAAATGATCCATTTACAGAAGGAAATAATGAAATGAATAAAAAATTTTACTTAGCTCCATCTATACATAGGTATATACTTGAATTGCACTTTGATAAATTCAATAATAATTTACCAAACAGTTCAATAGAATCCATTCAACATTAATCTTCATCATACCAATTATAGTCCGTAGTTTTAGGTTAGTCACGAACAACGTGATCTCATAAATATATGACAAGTGTCCATGTATAACGCCCAATGTTTTTATTAATCCATGGAGTTGACAGTTCACAACGATCACGTACTCTGCCATGGGACTCATGGAACATGATGAGTTATTTGACAGAACTATCAATTCCGTGTTTACAAAGTGACATTACGGACTATAGTTGATTTTTGAATGTTAAAATTCAAGCATATATGATCATTAAATTCGATAAATATGACATGGTTATGAACAAAGCAAAGTCATTCGTTGCTTGAAATTGTTATGTCGAAATTAATATTATTCAATTCAACAAGATTCAGTATTATCATAACGACTTCATACTGAATGTGACCGCTACATAATAATGTACATCGACTACCGACCCTGGCACAAAATATCTTATTTAACATAAATAAGTCATTATGACTGAGTCGATAATTTTTATGTAACGGTAGCAATAAATAAGCTTATATCAGTTACAATGAAAAATCTGGTTCACATAGCAAAACAAAATTATTCTCTTATTCAGGAATTCGTGAAGGAACTGAACTAATTTCTAAAATTTCAGTTGTTTTAATAAGAAGTGTCTCGGATTTCAGTTTTCCACATTATTTACTCCAATAACCTATAACTTTTATTTCGTTATCGTCCAAATTTCGAATACACTGATCCATTATGAATTAACGTCCAATGTTTACTAAATAATTGTCATAGTGAAAATCCTAATTTCAGCCATTTTAAAAATTGAAAGAGTCTGGCGATACGAGATGGTATAGTGGAAATATAGCAAGCTAGGATACAGGACCTCAAGTCATTATTCAAAAATTGAAAAGCAGAGGGTCTGAAAATGTTTGTCATCACCGTATAACAGAAACTTTTGTGTGCGACACTTGAAAAAAATTTATTCATCCCCTTAGCAACATATTTCACAAACATTATTAGGGAGTATCTGACAATGACACCTCATTAAGTGTTCACCTGTTGTCATGGTCGAAAAACTGCTAGTACTAGATTGCTTCCCAGAGAAACATCTGTTGTGAGATGGAAAAATAAGATGGAAAACGTCACATAAGTATATAAAAATTTATGGAAATTTATTGTTTATTGCAGGATCAACACAATAAAATGAAAAATACAATGTATGTAGCAAACAAGATGGAAAACAGCATACAAACAGAAAATTTTTCGAAAATTTATCGGGTCCAAACTCTCACATGCCGACCTCACATGTAACTGTTTTTCACAATCCGAGATTGTGATTGAATCGTTACATAGTTCTTTCTATACGAATGATAATGGCAGCGTGACCCTTTTGATCCGTGATTGTTCTCGGATAAACACTGTTATTCGGGTACATGAAATATGAACACGCATTCTGAGTTCTAAGATTAGTTCGACGCTGATTCGGATCCGAAGACGGATTGCTAGTAGTTATGCTAATCAGATTTGTAGTTATAGAGCGGAAATTGAAAACTGACTAGCAATCGTGGCACTAAATACTTCTTGATGATCGTGGTGATAGTGGTCAACGCAAACGCGATTAGTACTAGAGATTTTCGGATAAGATTCTAGATGAGGAAGTGAATCCGTGCTGATTTTGGATTGCATTGGGTATGTCGTATTAACTTAATCACAGAAAAGATGTATATATCAATTCGAATTATCTATGTGAAAGAAATAATACAATACTCGAAATGGTCCAACGAAAACTATGCATTTGACTTTTCAGTGACACATTGACATTGGTTCCAAGGGAAACTAGTTTCAGCGTATTCTTACTCCTTTAACTTTCAACATCTAGCAAGGGTGGGCTCCAACCTCCAAAGTTTGCAATATGAGGGTTTGGTAATGCATCTTTTAAAATGACTCAAAATTGACTTACCCATGATAACCTACCTGATGGATTTCTCTTCAATCAATTGAAAAACTGCGTCGTCCTATAATTTTGGAATTACCTAGGCGTGGACGTGAAATTCAGTTATTGCAAGTCAAAAGAGCTATCGTCGATTCACTATCGTCTTTCATTAATTTCGTATAATTCATTTCAAAATTGTTCATATTTTCCTCGTTGTGAACTCCATTGCAAAACGATATAAAATAACTTATTTTAATTCTGTTAAGCTTAATAGAAGTGTGAATCATATGCAGGATGTGAAATTTAAGTTTATCGGTATTGGATATATTTATGTTATACGACAGCTTCATACAGGTCATCATTTACAAAAAAGCGAACACAAATCAGCTCTTTGAGGTTCGGACTCCCATTGCATATAATATTTTTGACAAATTCGAAATCTTGGAGAACTAAAAAAAAAGAATGTAATAATAAAAAATTATATTGAGTTATTCAGATGAATTCAAATGAATTCGTTAATTGAAGAAAATTATATTAAAACAAGAATGTTCACGTTGATCATGAAATGAAGTGAATATTACTGGAGTTTTATCCCAACAGCAAACCGTTATTTCAACACCTCGATACGTGTTTCGGTCACGGAGTGATCATCTTCAAGTTTACTCTTCCCCTTGAAGATGATCACTTGGTGTTCGAAACACGTGTCGAGGTGTTAAAATAACGGTTTGACGTTGGGATAAAACTTCAGTAATATCCATTACTACACCAAAGGTTCCAAACAGTGCATCACAAGTATGAAATGAACTAATGATTGAGATCAAACAATAAGTGAAATGTTTATAATATAAACAATGAGAAATATATTTGAGATATAATTGGAAATTAAGATGGGAAGATAAAAAAATATTTAAAATAATTGAAACACAGCTACGACGTTTCAACTGTTAGTACCCTCAATCGTCTCCGTCTGATATCTGGTCTGAAGAATCAGCAAGCATCTCAAAATTTTCAACGTCAAAGGTCTTGATATATCACTTACTTTTTCCCTTTTAAAATTATCAATTGCCTTTTGAGACATTGACCTAACAAATTTCATTTCATTTCAGAAATATGTCATCGAAGCGAAAGTCCCCACCAACTAAACTACACGACGGTGCCAACTCGGCCGAAACTATAACCTCCCTCCAATCCCACCAGCCTGGCAGTGGTAGCGAAGGGGGAAACCTCACCGATCTCGATGAGACCAGCAGCAACAACCTGAGCGACATCTGCGAAGAAGACACCACCACCATGGTACATAGCTCCAACGCATTCTACAAGCTGTCGGAGTCGTCTTCGCCGGGTAGCGTGTCGGGCAGCGAAGCTGAAGAAGTTGAAGAGGACCGGACTCCTCCCAACAAGACCGCGAGGATAATGTGTTCCTCGGAACCGAACATTCTTATGTCTAGTAGTATTCAGGCTCTGTCGTTGCATAATGAGCCTGAGAGAAGAAGGAACTCTTCGGAGTGTAGTAGTCCCAATTCGGATGTGAAGACGAACATTCACTATAATAATAATAACAGTAGTTTACTCAATAACAATAGTTTCTCGCATCCCTTGAAGAGATCCATGGACGATGTCCTGAAGAGGCTGACGTCGAAAATCAACAACAGCACCATCAGGGAGGAGAAAAGGCCCACGCCATCTTCGACGCCCAATTCAATACACAATTCGTAAGTCGATTTTTGCTGCATAATAATAATAATAATAATAATAATGTTTATTAACGTATTAGGAATCACACGTTGAAAGGTAAGACATCGTTAATCCCTATCTCGCACAAGTTTTGACTTCTGTGGGTTGTTGTTCGTAAGGGTACGACAGCTGGTTGACGGAAAATCAGGTTTTCAACAGATTTTAAACATTATTTGCATAGGTTCTATTTAATAGAGAACATAGTTGAACAAACAATATCACAAAAGACACAATAAACAAATAAATAATAATAACTGATGAAATCTCACATTTCTACAATGACATGTTGAAATATCTCAATCATAAATTAAATAGTATCAGTTTTCAATAGTTGAATTTGATGGAGAAGGTGTAATTAGATCCAAACTAAAACTTTCACAAATGAACAAACAGTTGAGCAGAACGACTGAAACAAAGGTACATGGAAAATATCATGTATATTTGTGTATTAATTTAATTTTGGTGTAAGATGCTATTTGTCAGTTTTTTCAATTATTAGGTGCATCTCTATCCGGTTCATCTGATATATACATGTTATCAGTTCTCTTATGAATTTTGATATCGGTTGTTGAATTTTTATTTCATCAGGAAGACTGTGTACAATGCCCTTGGACCCAAAAATTGAATACTTTGAATATACAACATATACCTTGAGCAAACAACAATTGGGTCGTTTAAGTTAAATCTAACTTTGTTCATTTTTTGTCATCCAGGATATGGTACACCCATGTACCATGTAATAGTTGTTGAAACTTTTTCAACTCTTATACTTCCACAACATACCAGGGTGGTCACAGAAGTACTCGGCCTGACCTAGAGCATATGTTTCAAGGTTGAAGAGGCTGTGTTGTTTAGTACTTATATGGCGGCCATCAATAGCGAATATTTTAGGGGGTCATCTTTATGTGGTACACTACTTTTATTGAAAAGGCCTCATCCCAATCAATATAAAAGCTGAACTGGATTTACCTCTTCGTGAGTCTGATCATCCGTTTACAATAGCAAAATATTGGGTAGCAGAGTTTAAACAAGGCCGCGCCAGCTGCCAAGATGAGCGTCACAGTGGTCGACTAAATGAGGTGACGACTCCAGAAACGGTGAAGAAAATCCAAAGCAGTACTGAATGATCGTCGATTGAAAATGTCCGAGCTAGTAGGCGATTCAAACAATTCAGTTCATAGTATACCTATTATATGAAAATTTCGACATGAGATAGCTGTGTGCAATATGGGTGCCGCGTTTGCTCACACTCGAGCAAAAACAGTATCGTGAAGATGCTTCAATTGAGTGTTTGACAGGGTTTCAAAGCAGAATTATTGAGTTGTTTCATAACCAAGGATAAAACATGTGTCCATCACTTTACACCCGACATAAAAGAACAATCAAAACAGTGGACTCAAAAAGAAGAACCGGCTTCAAAAAAGGCGAAGACCGTTTCATCTGCAGGCAAGGTGAGGGCATCGGTTTTTTTGGGATGCGCCTGGGATAATCAACGGCGAGTATAATGCGAAAGTTGCATTGCTACCTCATGCTCCCTATTCGCCAGATTCAGCCTCCTCGGATTGTTTTCTGTTCCTGAATTTGAAAAAACGGTTTAGTAGTCAAAGATTTTTCAACGATGTTGGCAGTTATTGGCTATTTTGAGGAGCAAGATAATAATTGTTATTATGAAAACGGTATTGAATTTATTGAACTTTGCTAGGAAAAGTGTATAGAGCTGCAAGGAGATTATATGGAGATTATTTTGAAAAATAAATAATTTTTTTCAGATTTTCGAAATGGTGACCTTAGAATCTTAAGCAATGCCACAAGGGCACAGAAACAGTTGTAGATGTTTCATTCGAATGTAAGGCCCTGGATCACATGAGGCAATTAATTTATAGACAGCTCAAATCATGACCAGGGTAACAACACCTTAAACATTCAACAAATACCTATATCGAAAAAGATGTTTGAGAAGAAATATGAAGGCAAAACTTCCATGAAGCTGAGTTAGGTAATTTCTGGAGACTTGGAAAAACAAATGGCTCTCAAACAGCCAAATTGTTTTTCATATTATTAGTCTGTGTAACCGATAAGAAATAAGATTTTTATATGAACATCAACAATTTTTTGATGATACAGCACCATTTCAGAGTGATGGAGTATAATGCAATCCAAAGATATTATATTGATGTTATTCAACCTATTCTCTGTTCAGCCATGGATTATATCTTACCTCGAAATTTTTTTCTCAAAAATCACGAATGAATTTACCAAGGTAAACGTCAATCCAAGTGAATTTTAAAAATACTTTTCAATTTGAGGGAAGCTATGACAACGTGATTTGGTTATACTAGCCACTTTGAATATAATTGAAAAATAAGTTTGTGAAAATATGTCATAAGAGAGTAGTTCAAAAATGTATTCTCGAAAAATGAAAGTGAATGAGACGCCATTACTTTTTATTTGTCCATAACCATCTCAAAATAAATACTTTTAATTGTAACAGAATATCTGAAATTTACAATCTCAACACATTACGAACGTTGGTTAATTTCATCAACTCTAAGTTTTTTGTCACTAAATCGCTTTTTTCTATATTTTTGAACCGAAACAAAGCTAGGATCACTGTTCAACTGAAGTACAAACTCCTGACAATTATAAATAACTCCTGAACTGTGTCAGTGCGAATCTGCGTTTCCGCTGTGATAACTATTGATTGATTGCTCTCAATCCGAATATATAATATGAATGAACAAACTGATACGAATAGATTCTACGAGAAAAGAAATGTGTAATGTCGGTTATGTCATTTATCTGCATTATGTTTCTCACCAGGGGTCAAGGCAATCTAGAGGTTAAAATATACACTTTTTATGTAATGATATGGCGTATCATCATTACGTTCCATGTTATATGGTTGTGTTTTAGTTATATTTTATTATTCGAATTTATTTTGAAGTGAATACCATATTCATAGTTCAGTTTTGAATGAGAAATTATTATCTCTTGATGCAAAAATGGTATTCATCTCTCTCAGATTTTCCACGTGGTAAATCTCAAGAAATGCCTTATATTTCTATTTTGTCATCGTTGAATAAAACAAAAGAGATTTCCAAATAACAATGTCATTATTTTTTCATTACTCGTTTTGCTTTGAGAAAAAGTGAAGAATGTTATACAATGCTTTAATTCAAATTGTACATTACAAAAACTGTGAATATTTATCATGAGTTGAATTCATCACTGTGAAAATAATCTTTGTATCAGAAATTCCCATATTTTTTAAAGAGATATGGTTCAAGAAAATCACTAAAAACATCAGTTACTATAATTGAATTCTACTCTCAGTGACGCGAACTCATAACATTCTATATAAAAGTCCAGAAATCTGAAAAGAAATCTCAGAAAAAATTAAAAATCGAACGATATTTCAGCCCACTGTGGAATCAAAAAAGTACGTATAAATGCAGTCCATATGTCTTGGGAATATCTCGTGTTTGAATCTAAGTTAAAATTTTTCAAAATAAGAAAATTATTTGAAAAATACCAACACTTGTTAGAAAGTACGGAGAAACATGCTTTATTAAATCAATTCAAAAAATATTATAGATTATAGCGAGTTGATTGAAAAATACACGTATTCTCACCTTTTCCAATACCTCATTTTTGATTCATTATTAGATTGGTGACAGAAACACGTATCGAGGTGTTGAAATGACGGTTTGGTGTTGGGTTAAAACTCCAGTACTATTCGAAGGGGGTATATTTTCAGGAGGGAATAATTTTTGGGAAAAAAAGGTTTTATAGTTTCAACTCATTCGTGACATGAAGTCGTATTAAATACATTGAATGCTACACATTGTAATGTTATCCCGTTTGGTGCTGAAAAGGCAATGAGGCAAGTGATTTATTCCGAAATATCGATGTTCGAAATTGCTGATGACATATACATGAAATTTTACCTCTTCCGTATACCAATCCTGTCAATGATATCTGATTCAATTACGAATGTGTGGAGTACAAACTGAATAGGAAAAAGTGTATTTTATATGATTCATGGTTTATATAAAAGTAGTTGTTTCGACAGGACTTTTTCTACTAGTTTTTGTCTGAAAGTTACCCCTTTGCATGATCTACACATCTTTGTGAAGCGTTTTTTTTCGAAATCAATTACTTTCTTCCTTTCTTTAAAAGATTCTCACATTTTTTTGTATGATGAATAAGTAGGTACCTATATGTATCATACGATCACTTGAAGTGACTTGAAATTCTGATCTAGAATTGAAAGTTATGTTTTATTATATATTTCACTCTATTTATCACAATAATACAATAGCAGGGGAGCCCACGATGCAAAATAGGGATTTACTCGAGCGTCATTGAGACATATTAGGTTGCAAAGCTTAGATAATAAGAAGAAAAAAATGTTATATAATATATACCTTTTCATCGGTGGGGGAAGAGGCTATAGATTTTTAAATATGTAAAAAAATACTGTTGAATGGACATACTCGAGCGCGTCGGATATTGATAGCATCAATGTTCTACATATTTTCTATAATATTAGTATGTTAATCTGATAGTTTGCATGATGTGGGTGGTTGTACGTAAGGGTTGAAAGTGAAATGAAAAAAAATTAATCGAGCGCGTCAGATTTTCTAAGGGGGTGCTAAGTACAAAAAAAAACTCCCATTAAATAATCTGATGATTTCGATCTGACGCAAACTCGTGGCCATTATTATAATGTGCAAAATAAATTCGCCATTTTGAAATACTCAAGCGCGTCAGATTAAGGTATATATGGTTCATCTTCATATTCTAGACGTGCTGTCTCATAATCTGGCGATTATCTAGATGAGCCTTCGGGCCATTATGATTTTTTCAGTTTGTTCCAAGAGCCAATTTCTGTCCTTAACTATATATCTAGACTAGGATAGTCGCAAAGTACGTGACCTGAGCAAACTTACGCTTTTTTTGCATTTCGATTATTATTGTGTATTGTCACACTTAACGACATCTAGTAATGGCGAGTAGTGGTACTATGTACTATCTTTTTCAGCTACCCGCTAGGTGGCATTAGGCGTAATTAAATATTTGGAGTTACCGCGTTGGTTCGAGAAA
>WOGP01004292.1:0-14176 GCA_015342065.1 Leptinotarsa undecemlineata | reverse complement strand
CATCAATTTTCTTCTCCTGAGGATGCTAACTTTGTTGGCGAAACGCGCGTCGAGTGCAAAAAAAAATATTAGTTTGGTGTTTGGGTAATTGATCAAAGAAGTTATTCAACTGAAAGCAGAAATATGTCTGATATTCAAAATTTCTATTTTTCTCTACAGTGTGTCCTTATAAACATTCATTAATAGCTAAATAAACAATATCACTGGAAATCTCCGAAACTGATTTACTGTTTTTTTTTCAAATCAATACACATAATCAATGTGTAACTGATCTCTGTATCTTTGTCTGTGCATTTGTGCACACTGACCTCAAAAACAATTATTTCTAATTTATCATCAAACTCATCTCTGAACTTTGACCCCTCTCTTTCACTACTACTGAAGTCCTTTTTCATATTGAAATGTTTCATAACCATAAATAAATCCACTTGTGGTAAATTACTCATGCCTACCTTAATGAAATCTTCCTGAACTGAATACATCTTTATTTAAGTATCAAAAATTGAAAGCTGCGCTTCTTAACAGTTCAAACGCAGTACCAATAATCGCATATATCTCGTGACATCACTCGAGTTTTTGACTGACAAAGAGTTTTCAAGTCATGTATTTAATAGCAGCAAATGTTTTCGATTTAAAATTTTTGCCATTGTATTGTGGATGACAAGATCTATCAAAATATATGAAAAAAATACAAAAAAATTATGTGACTGAAATACCATATTTTGACAAAATTTAGTAGAACATATGTATATTTTCATCTTTTATTTCTCAATTGCATTTTGTGCCTTCCATTCAAAAATCTGTAGTGATCTGAGAGTAGGTAGTAATACTATGATATAATGTTTCAGTTTGATTGTGAATCGACCGTTTCCACGTTCTTTCATATATTAAATAAAATAGTGGGTTATCACATAATAATCACCAGCTCCTACTGGGTGACAATGGGAACGTGAATAGTCCCCCTCCTCTTAAATATTGAATGAAACAAGATATCAAAGTAAGACAAAATTTACATGAAACAGCCACTTAAATAATGAAATGTGGGTAAATTTGGACTAAATGGACAAGTCAGACAGCTCCCAAGGTACCAACAAAAAAAAACTTCATATGTCACGTATTTTCTCAGAAACATCTAGAAGCGTTGTAACAGGTGACCATGTCATTTACCTATCTACCGATTTTGGCAAATGACAAACCCAAATGACTTTTGAAAAGATAAAACATTTCAGCTACTTTCAAAGTGGCTAAATAACAATTACCCAAATCGGTTATTAGTCAAACATGGTTTCTTAGAATGACCCACTAGATAACCTGATATGATACATTTTTTGTGTGGTGTGAAATCCAAAGTATACACTACACAACGGCACAACGATCTAGTCGAGAGCTCACAGATAGAATAATAGGTGCTCCTAAAAAATCACCCTATAAACATTCCATAATGTAGGAAATGAAGTTGTAAACAAACTTTGTGATTGTCATAAAGTGTATGGTGATTATTTCAAACATTCAGTGGGATAAACTAGTGTGAGTTCTGATTTTTTTTTATGATATAGGAGATTATTAATGTCAGATGAATTTGTCCAGAAATTATGTTCAATGTATCCTTTCACGTTATAAAATACGATTTATTCATATCCATTCTCAATATGTAATACTTACGGTACTTAGGAAGCGCAAAACATCGCTGGCAACATTCTCACTTGCTATTTCCTTAGTAGGGGCAGGTGTTCCGACGATTACTTTCCCATCAGCCAAAGTTATCTGTGCTTGGGTCAATTTGTCATGGGTAGTAAAATATTGATATCGAGGCAAACCCAAAGAGTTTGTTTGATAATAAGTTAAAAGTTTGATACTTGCAGGAGCATCGGCATCAGTCTGAAAGAATTATTATATCAACCACAATACATGTTTGATAACATATAAAATATGAAAGGGATAGCAAGATTGAAATCACATATCTCTTTAAATTCTGAGAAATACTCTTCAATGCTCACTTTCAAAATTTTTAATTTTGCTCACCCCAAAAATCTTTCAATATTCAATCATAATGATACGTGATGAATATACTCTGACGATTATTTAAAGAAGAATAGGTATACACAAGATTAAGAAAACCTTTCTTCAGTTACTATTCTTTTTGAGTCTTCAGTTACTATTCTTTTTGAGAAGGTTTTTCTGGTACACTTATACAGCTAGATTAAAATTGATTGCAGTGTTGTCAGAATACAAGCACCCCAGAAAGGAATTCCATATCGTAGATGAGATTCTATGAGATAGTGATATGTTACTTTGGCAGCAGCAAATCCCAACTCATGAGATGTCAGCCTCACAGCATAAGACCCCGAGGATAACTTTGATTTGATATTCTTGATACAGTCTTCCAATTTCAAATCAGTGTCAATGGATAGTCCCAGAAATTTGGTTGATGGTTTATTCTCAACAAAGATGTCGTCAATTTGTAAATTGCTGATGGAACATTTGAAGCAAAGTACGTTCGTTTTAGAGATATTAAAACTGGGAAGATTTGCGTCACACCATCTTTTTATATTGATAATATCATGATTTATTACTGTTTCAAGTTCAGAGGGATTTTGATAATGCCATAAAACTGTAGTGTCGTCAGCGAATAGTGTGAACTCTCCTTTAATATCAATAGATGTCAGATCATTTATATACAAAAGAAATAATAGTGGGCCTAGGACTGAACCTCGGGGAACTCCACAGTTTATTTTTCCTTCCTCAGAATAATTAGTCTTTTTAACAATTTGACTACGCTCAGATAAATAAGATTCAAATCAATTGAGACTTACACCTCTTATACCATACTGTTGTAATTTCCGAAGCAATGTATCATGACTAACACAGTCAAACGCTTTCGATATGTCACAGAACACAGCAGCTGCAATCTCTCCATCATTTAATTTGTTATATAGACTGTACAATAATAAAAAAATGGCATCATGAGTGTTCTTTCTACTCTGGAATCCAAACTTACATTTGTTTAATATCTGCTTTCTCTCGAGAAAATCAACTAGTCTTCTCTTGACTAGTTTTTCTATAATCTTTGCAAGTGTTGTTATTAAATAGATAGGTCGGAATTTAGAAGAGATGCCAATATCTCCACCTTTATGGAGAGGAATAACAATAGACGTTTTGAAAAAATTTGGAAAGACTCCTTCTTTATATGAGATATTTATTATGTCAACTAGTACTGATAAAGCACTGTCTGGTAGATTTTCGAAAATATTCAAGGAGATGTCGTCAATTCCTGAAGTGTGTTTATTTTTTATCTCCCTAAAGACTCCTTTCAATTCTGAGAGGTTTGTGTCATATAGAATAAAATTATCTGCTATATCAATATCATTCAAATTATCAAG
Source organism: Leptinotarsa undecemlineata (assembly GCA_015342065.1). Classification (NCBI taxonomy): domain Eukaryota; kingdom Metazoa; phylum Arthropoda; class Insecta; order Coleoptera; family Chrysomelidae; genus Leptinotarsa; species Leptinotarsa undecemlineata. The sequence goes on along the minus strand of WOGP01004292.1, from coordinate 10,796 downwards.
TGGATCATAGGGAAGTTGATTATTTTCAGTTAATTTTTCCCCTCTCATGCAAAAATAGTTATTGAAATTGGAGGATGATAATGCAGTGTCCAATTTTTGTTTTCTACCCTTTCCCCTGAGATCATTAATTATCATCCTCTATCTATGTTCCTCTCGACTAGTTGTTTGCTTTTTTATTCTGTTAGTATAATGAAGAGTTTTAGCTAGTTTTATGGTGTTTCTATACATTCTGCGAAAGCAGGTGAAATAATTTAAAAATAATGCGGATGATGTAAACTTTCTAATGTATTGTAAGCAACGAAAATTTCTTGCAGACACCCTTATTCCCTTTGTTATCCATTCTTTTTTATTTCAATTTTTTGTATTGGAAATCTACTATTGAATGTGAACAATAAATGCTATAGTATTCTAGAAATGGATCTTCAGATAGTAGAATTTGATTCCAGTCTATTGAAAGGTAGGGGTAGCATTTTTCCGTTGAAGTATGTCAAATTATAATTCAAATTTGATGTGTTCCGGGATTTTGTTAAAATATGTACCGTAACCGAAATAATGAATTCATTCCATATTTCGTGTACAAAAGTTTATAGGATTGGATTGATTGGAGTCGCGAACATCACTTGGAATCTTGATAGTCTGGAGCATCGAAGAAAGGTTGAGGATTTGTCTTTCACGGAAAGTGTTCAAGTAACTTGGCACATTTGATTTAGAAACATGAGACGGATTTTGGCTACTCATCGTTTTGAGGTTCAACTCAGTACACCTCGAACTCCACTGTTTAAAAACTCTCATTTGAAGAACTGCGTTCATGTGGAATAAACTTCCTGAAAACGTTTTTCCAAAGGATTTAATCTCCAGCGATTCAAATCCAATGTGAATCGCTACTTTCACATAGACACCCCTCCTAGAGCGCCTCAAGGATTTTCAGGTAGTATTTTGTCTTAAAAAAAGGGGAGAGGGTACTTTTTACGTTCGCATTGTATATTATAACCTAACCTATAACCACTAACTACCACTGTTTATTGATGACACGACAGTTACTTAGGAAATGAACAATTGCGATTCCTTCGAGGATTCCTCCTGATATTCTATCCATTCGCACTTGGAAAAAATCAAGAACTAATATGCTGTTATTGAATATATCTCAACAACTCATATTTGGCCTAAATCTAAATTTGAAACAAATTGATAAATGTGATGAGTGATGAAAAAAATTCACATCTTTGACGAAAGAAAGCCTTTTTATTATTTCATATATATCTTTATTATTTTATAAGATATTTTACATTCAAATTCAGGTAATCTTAATTTTATTTGTTATGTCTTTATTTTTTCCTAATTTTTGTTGATTGCAGTCACAACTGGATTGTTTAGAAGTAATTGAATTTGAAATAACATTCTCTGTAATATTGTTGGTTGATATTTACGATGAAAATCACATAAAATGGTTTTTGCAATTGTGACATTTTCAAAAGATAGGTATAATAATAAATTTCCCAAACCATAAAATAGAACTCTAGAAATGTAATAAATACTCTCAAATTAACCAAATAGTAATAAAATTAACATTGAAGTAAAAAGCCGAAATCAACTCCCAAGATCCTCGCTAAACTATAAGAAATTGTTTTTCAAAAACCGCTGAAAATTTCTGCTCGACTTCATACGATTTGTTTTTACAAAATATGGCAAATAATCACCAACTAAAATTAAATTCTTGTATTACGATACACCCCGTATATTTAAGACGAGCAATATGAAAGCGGGACTAGGCCCTGAAATAAGTCACGGGCACCGGGAGTCTATCCATATTTTTTTTAACATAAGGTAGAGGGTGTGAAATAGATGGAATACTATCATAATATTTAAATAATTAGGGCATGAATAGGTATGTTTGAATTCAGATCATCAGTTTTTTCTTTTTCTGCATGTATCTTGACATGCATTTGAATTCCAACATTAGTGCTCACAGTGCAATTTGAGAATATAATTTATGAGTAAGCATTTTATCTCTGATGATGGTGCATTACATTGCAATTCATCCATACCCTACCTGAACAAATTGATTGAACATTTTTTGCTTCCGATGTGAATGTAAGAACATTCACCGTGTTGTATCCAAACCTTTGAAAAGTAGGTCGTATATATCAGCGGGAAATAAAATACATGCAAATTGTTGATTGACTTCAACAGATAACCACAAAATTTTTTGGAACTCACCCGTTATTAACCAGTTTTTCTAAATTTCACTACACTTGTAACGCAGTTTACAGTCACAAATTAATTTTTTGGCATTTTTTTCGAGCACAGTCACTGTACTACTATATCGCACATGAGAAACAGCTTTACAACTTCTGATGGTGGTTTTGTTGATATTTTCACTTCCCATCATATGGCTCCCAAATGATTTACCCACAATTACGCAATTTGTTCATTGGAGTGTACTGAATTCGTCAACTAAACGTGCAAATAAGTGTATTGTGAGTTGCATAAATATTCTCTGTAAAGGTGTCTCTGAATGTTTACATGTTATAAATTTTACTTATATGACGGAACGAACGGAACCAGTCGTGGAACGATTAGAATCATAATGTTTGATAGCCAAACAATGAATCGAAAAATTATCCTTTTCTTAAAAGAATTGAGATTCAATTGTGATTGTGTGATTATGAATTGTTTATTTTTTTTCCAGAACGGTAATGGTGTTATGTGTCAAATGATTGAATTCTGTGGTATTCGAACTACTAATGACTTTGACATACGTCAAGAAGATGAAGGCGTAACTATTTTCATTATTACGTCAAATTCTAATCCAGTTGTCAAATAAAATAAAAATAAAATTTTACTTCAGAAAATAATCATCTTTCAAATATGGGTCTTTTTGGAAAAACACCGGAGAGGAACCCAAAAGATATGGTAACATTTATTGTAAATTTTCTCCTGAAATCAACATTTTGAACATATTGAAATTTTCAGGTGACAGAATGGAACCACAAACTCAGAAAAGAGGGATACCAGTTAGAACGACAAATTAGATGTAGGTGTATTCATTATTGAGATCATAATTAGTTCAAATTTAATTATCGTTATAGCGATCCAGAGAGAGGAGGAAAAAGTCAAACGTTCACTCAAAGAAGCTGCACAGAAAAATGATCGAGATACGTGCCTCATCTTGGCAAAAGAAATCCTGCGAGCCCGCAAAGCCATCAACAAAATCTATACTTCTAAGGCGCATATGAACTCTGTTATGCTACAGATGAAAAATCAGTTAGGTTAGTTGATTTAACCAAATCAAAAATTACTCTGATATTTCTAGTGGTAGTTATAGAATGATAACCCCTCCCTTGTAGCTATCAGCTATAAATCTCTTCATATGATTTGATTTGAGTAGAAGCTAAGGAGCTGCTAAAACTTCAAAATTGTTGATTTTGGTAAATATTCTTTTCGACAGTTTACATTATAGAAATTTTTAATCAGACACATATATTTGTCAGTTGATCATGAATCTAAAGTCTAAACTTGGCTCTGTTGTCTACTTTCGGAGATATGGCCACCCAAAAGTAAAAAAATCAACTATTTCTAGAACTAGCTTTCAATAATAAAATTTTGCAAAATGATACCTTCTTTTCATGACCACATACTGCGGGCCTCTATTCACTTGCTACTCCTACTTTTCTATACAAAATGTTGATTTTTTTCCAAACAAACTACATATTAGTTTTTGAAAGAAATGACTTGCTAGGTACTTTTTCTTTGGTTTTTTACATTACTGCAATAACAAAACAGAAATAAATGGAGTATTGTCAAATTTATATGACTATCACAAAAACAGGGTATGTCACCTTTTGCTTTCAGACAGTAAGTAAAACTCAAAAATGGACAATATAAACGTCAACAACATAAACTAAGGTAGAAAAATCATATATGATCCAAATATGAAATCATTCTCTAATATAATTGAATATATAGGATAATTTTATGGACAAATTAGAAAGAAAATAAACATATGCTCTGATGATCATAAAATATTATTAAAGATTATAGCAAAATAATAATACTATTGAATGCCCACCAATTGATGAAATATATTCATAATTTTTTAGCAACATTGAGAGTTGCCGGGTCTCTACAAAAATCAACTGAAGTCATGACGGCGATGCAAACACTCATCAGAGTTCCTGAGGTGGCCCAAACAATGCAGGAGATGTCAAAAGAAATGATGAAAGCTGGCATTATTGAAGAAATGCTGGACGAAACTATGGATGAGATGGAAGATAGCGAGGAAATGGAAGAAGCTGCGCAGTCCGAAATTGACAAGGTGCTATTTGAAATAACCGAAGGAAAGATTGGAGAAGCGCCCTTACCTCCCACAGAACCTGCAGACAGAGAAAAGTCCAAAACTGCTGTGGGAGAAGCAGAGGGAGAGGATGAAACTGAATTAGAGGAGATGCAGAGTAGGTTGGCTGCCCTCAAGTCGTAGAGAAACTTCGATTTTTTTTTACTGCTTGCTCTGCCTTGAACCATAATGAGTATTTCCATTTTTGCTGTGAAGTAAAAGTAACTTCGGAACACGTTTTTTGGAATATATTTTTACTCAAATTATTTTTGTTGAGTAGTTTGTTACTAATTTATAATACAAGATGTCACCTTGTTGAACAATTGCAAATATAACTGCAGGCAGATATAATTGATACTATGACAAGAAACATTCAATTGTATAGCGGCTTCATTTCATCATTTTAAACATCAATTTGGAGAACAATTTTTAAGTCAGGTATATATTGTGAGACATTAGGTAATATATTTTTAATAAGAATGTTATATTTATTTTCGATTGTATTTATTAATAAAATATTCAAAATTAAGTTTCATTTGTTGTTAGTTTATATAAAAAAGTAGAGCAAAGAAGTCTCAATAATCTCCAGCATTGCATGCAATTCATAAAATCGCTATATATCATAGCATTCTTAATGACACATAATTTTATGACTTTCTATAGTAACCTGAATGAAAAAACTTAACTATTTACAATCAAAATTGTATATATTTATCCCATAAATATTCATGCCTAGGTTGTCATTGAAGTTGGTAGTAAATTTGTGACAATCTCGAGATGATTTTCAATTGAACGAAAATAACAAACATGATAAAAAAATAAATTTTCATTATTCTGTTCCTACAAAAAATTATAAAGCAGCTAAGTTGAGTCAAGGGTGTGATATCAGATGTACCATATATTTTTTCACTAGTCTAATTTTGTTTTTCATTCACCCAAGCTGTTTTTTGCATATTATTTTTCTTTTGGTAGTGTGCAAAATCACTATTTTTGTAAAAAAAGTGTAAAATGTGAAGTTGTACTTAGTTTCATAGAATTGTATAAAACATGGCTGTTTTAATGCTTTAATATATTTACTTACAAAGATATTGTATTTCAAGCTTTCAATAAAAATCATTCAAAGAAATTCTAAATGTATTTCTGTTTTCACTCAACCTAACATTAGTTATAAGAGAGAGAAAAAGTACAATATTCGCACTTGTGTGATTTAGGTAATTTAATTTCATTAGATAAATGAGTATGATTTTTTAATATAATAAACCAATTAATGTCAAATAACAATATTACATAGTCAAATTGAGACTCTAAGTAGTCTCATTGAGTGACTCATACAATATATCAATAATAATAAATGACTATATTTACTACATCTTTATATAAATTAACAAATGATCTGAGGAAAGGTTGGATTGGTAACAGGATCAATTTTTCCTTAAAAAAACAATTGTTTTCTTGCCGACGTTTCGAATTCGATTAAATTCTTCTTCAGGGCTCGAAAATTAGTTTATTCGTGTTAATATTACTATTTTAAAAACCATTGGACATATTAGATACATTTAAAAAGTAAATAAAAAACATTGCAACAACCAAATTTTTAAGACAACACAAAACCTATGTTTCATGTCTGCTTTTCTACTTAACAATAGCAATAATCGGAATTAACTTTTAATCAATAAGTTCAACAAAATATGAAAAAACATATACAGGTATGTACACATTAACACTTATGGTAGATGTTCCTAAATTTTTAATTGTTTCTTCAAAAATAGAGTTTCAAAAAACCTATCGCCATTCTAATATGGAAAATTTCTGATTCTGCAATTTGAATAGATTTGGAAATATATCAATGAATATTTTAAAACCATTTTTTACGTTTCAAATGAGTTTCATTGAAAGGAAAATGACTTGTGACAATTTTGGATCTTTTTTTATTCTTAAATGTTTATCTACAATGTTGCTTAAATATCTAATCTAATCCAGTTATTCTATTTGAGATTAAATAGAGCAGAATTGGGTTAGTAAGAGTTGAAAAATTATTAAGGGCATAACTACCTATGAAACCATTTTCTTTCAATAAGATCATTGAGGAAATAGGACCAGTCTTTCACACTTCAGCTAGTATTGAAAGTTAATACCGGGAGATAATTTCATAGTTCTGTAATATCAGTGAATATATACATAAGGTTGATAGATTTTCCAGCCTTCGAAATTCTGATTTTGTTTTAAATTAAACTCAATTTATAAATGATGGAATTATCTCCTTCCTGCCATTAATGACCAGGGTTACAGAGAGAATAGGATGTTTACTCAGAAGATTTATATAAATAATTTTTCAAGCCTGAAATAAAAGAATATAAATGAATGAGAAAAAAGCCTTTTGGTTTTCTATTTCCCCATCTTTAAAACTCTCAAAGACAGGAAGAGAAAAAATGGCTATAATAAAAACTCTTTATGAAGATCATACTTGGAAATTTCTTTCAGATTCAAACTGAAAGAACACACTATGTCTAAACAACTACTTACTTTCACATGAACACTGAATTGCACTAAAGGAAAAAGTCCTTTCGTACAAATAGGTACTCTTCTTTGAACATTGAGTTAATGTTTCCCTCAAAAGAGAAAAATTGCAAGCTGCATATTTTTATAAAGAGTTTTCAATGTAATTATTTTCATTCTTCCTTTCTTTAGAAATATAAATCCAAAACGCATTTTTACTAAAAACTAATATATCCTAAAAAAATTCCATTTTCAATTTACATAAATAGAATCTATATTGGAATATATACGGAATTATGGATATTGGAATCATGTTATAGTGGAAACCTGCTTTTTAGGACATACACAGAAATTTAGATAAGCATACATTGAAGAATAAAGATTACTGTATGACATTTGGGCAAGTTTCAGTGACTACTACAGTACAACAGGGACAAGGTTATTCAGGAAAGCTATTGAAATTACATAACATATTATTAAGATAGATTTGAATGTCTCTCAAAAAATTTGTTTTTCTTTGTCAAAATTGGATAGTTGAGGTATGTTATCTAATCTTGTTTTTGTGACCTTAATCCTAGCCTGATTAGGTACTCAAAATGTAAGAAAGTTATGAACATGTTGAAAACAGCAAGGTCAAAAAACACATGGCAATACCATTTTTGTAATATTTTGCTCATCACAGAGAAAATAAATACTGTTCCCTAATCTCATTAGCACTGATTACATTTGCATCCACATTTTTGATCCAATCAAAAAGTGGGACTGAATCGACTTTTTGGAAAGATCAAACATAGACACTGATAACATTTTTTGAAAAATATTTCGAATTCTTTCAACGTCTTTTTTTCTTTTCTTGCTTCCTTGTCCTATGATATGGTCTTCTGGGAGTATTTTGCGGAGTACTCTGCTCAGAACTTTCATCATCACTATCAACCTGAAAAGAAAATTAGTTTTATTTTAATTTATGAAAATAATTAACAACCCACTCTGGATCCCCAAGAACTATTGTCTTCTGGAGAATCAGGCATGAATATACAAGCTGCTAGACAGACGATCTGGAAAATAGCTCCCAAATATAATCCATAGCGAACAATCGTTGCTGTCATGTCTTCAACACCAATGTTGATTGCAGCGTTCATTTTATTGAAATTGTTGAGAAAACTTAATATATGTTCACTCTTGGTTCTAGTAAAAATCAATAAATAAACGTATTTTGAAAATTTGACACAGGACACAAAACGTTGCAAGGCAGAACTGTCAAATTAAATAATGTCTAGAAACAATCCTTTGTCATGAACTGGCGTACTCTATGCATGTTCAAATAAAATTCGTTATCGATTTTTATTTTATTCATGACCAGTTTTGTGACGTACATTATATATCTTCTTTTAAGAATCGTATTGATGATGTCACCAGGAATATAGTATATGATATATTTATCAGCTATTTTGACAACAATTTCATGACTATTTTATTAAATGTAAAACATATTTAATGATTCTTGGTGAATATGAGATAGAATTGACCGATACTTGATGGAAATCCCTACCATATTCGCACACCATATTCGCACTACCATATCCCACACTTCATTGTGGGATTTTCCACTGGACAGTTCGCAAAACCGCAACACGTGTTTCACTGTAAAATTTGTTTGTAATGATGCACTATCGGATTGAGTGACAAAGGCTAGAAAAAAATGTACTGTATATCACTGTAATTTTCACTAACCTGATATCGAGAATTTTTTTGAAAATGATTGAATAGAAGAAGAAAATTTGCCAAAATATCCAAAACCTAATCGTATTATAAATACTCACTATGTATTGTGATTACGTTAAGTCAATGTTTACCGAATTTGAATTCATATGGGTGAAAAAAATAAACACGCATCATGTCACTGGATTTTTATGTCATGTGGCCATCTATCATTAACAAAAAACATTAAACAGGAAAATCTGGGTGTTATGGTGTTCTGTGACCAAGATTCGACAAGTGATTGAACTGACACATTTTTCTCTATTAATCAATAGTTTTTGGAATTTTGTTATATTTCTTAAATTGTTAATTTAGGTAGAAATAAATAATTGTGTATGTGTGTAGGGTGAAACATGAGATGGGAGTCCCAACTTTGGTTTTGTCAAGGTTGCCTTATATTCTATTTGTTGTGGGGTGTTTTGGCAGAATTAGGTAACCCCTACCAAATACTTGGGGTTCGTAAAAGGGCTTCTCAACAAGAAATTAGAAAGGCATACAAACAATTGGTCAAAGAATGGTTAGTTACATTCTTTTTATTTGTAATGCTGGCAATGACTTCAAACATTTCAGGCATCCTGATAAATCTAATGACCCTGCTGCAGAAGAGCGGTTTGTAGAAATCAAATTAGCATACGAGCTACTCTCGGATCCTGACCGAAGAAAACGGTATGACGATAAGGGCATTACTGAAGATGATTTTTATGAAAGGCCGGATCACCCTTCTTTCCAAACGAGCCATCCCTTTGAAGATCTTTTTTCACAGCACGGAGCCTATTTCAATTTTCAAGAAAATGACATTACATTTTTCCATAAGTTATCCATAACAACAAGGTAAATAAAATACCTATGAGTGATTGTCAAAATAGGAGTAATGGGAAATTAATTATGACTAACATTGAGAAATTTTCTCAAAAAGTGTGTTATTTTCTATGTTTTATATTATAGGACAGTAAACGACTTTATTCACTTGGCGTTGGTACGGTCTTTTTTACAAATACAGCTATCACGAAAATAACAGTTTTTGAGAAAAATGATAAAATGTTATTTTAATGGAATCAATGCTTACTTCTGAAAGTTTTAAATGCATATACCTATTCACCTATACTTAACTACAAATTAAGTTTCATATCCTTTTTCAGACAATATGACAAAATTGTTGTTCCAAAGAGTCAGAAAATTCCACATCTCGTGTTTTTTTACACCGATTGGTGTTTTCAGTGCATAAAGACTGCTCCGTACTGCCGTAAATTAGTTGATAATCTGGAACCTTTAGGAATAAATTTTGTGACTGTTCACTCAGGCAGAGAACCAAAATTAGGTAGAAGACTTAGAATTCATACATTACCTTGTTTGATCCTTCTATTAGACGGTGATGTATTCGTTTATAAGGAGACTATAACTAGTATTCAAAAAATAATTGGTGAGTTTTTCTAAGGTAGCTTCTCTCATTTTGTAATCGGTTCTACCACTATTCTAGAGTTCATAAGGAATAAAATGCCACATAAAATGCTTCCAAGAGTCAACAAAGATGATGTTGACAGTTTTCTTGATGGCTGGGGGGATAACAGAGTGAGAGGGTTGATATTTGAACCAAGGAGTACCATGAGGTTGAGATATTTGGTCACTGCCTACCATTTTCGGCAAAGACTAGCCTTTGGGTAAATTGAAGTTTTTTAATGTTCGGACAACAATATTAAAATCATTTTCCTCTAGTTTTGTAGACTCTCAAGAAATTCGAGATAGGTTCCAAGTACCGCAAGACATGGACACAGTTCTGCTGTTTAACGAAAATACATCCTACCCAATGGCTAGTGTTTCGATGAAAGAAATTCCAACATCAACATTGAACCATATCATCTCATCCAATCAATATTTGGCACTGCCAAGACTTTCATCTCAGGTAAGATCAATTGAAATTGCTTTATACTTGTGTGTATTATTTCTCCCCTGCATTATTTTGATTGTAATTTTGATCATCATTTGAATCCCTTAGATGTTGACCCATTTTTTATAATGGTTCCACCCCAGAAATACTTCATAAAATTTAAATTATTATTTCTTTCATCGCATCTGGAGAATTCTTGGACGCCATTAAGAAACCAGTGGATTGTATTAAGAGCCCTATGGAGTGGCAGCGCCATATTGAAAATCGCGAAAACACTTTATGAAGAAATCAGATGTTACATAAAAATATGTATAGGGGAAAGTT
>WOGP01004291.1:0-14177 GCA_015342065.1 Leptinotarsa undecemlineata | reverse complement strand
AATATTCGTTAGTTTTGATGGTGGAATTGAAGAAAAATGCTCAAAAATGAGAGAGAGAATACTTTTTATTCATCTAATATTCGAAAAATATTTTTTTTATTATTTTTCATTTATACACTCATACAATCTTTCCTCAATCAGAAAAAGAAAAATCGTTTCTGACTCCTTTTTTTTCAGGGATGAAGACCCTTAAAGGTTACTTTGCTATCAAATACCATTCCCAAGTCCCGAACGCTGTTAGTCAACGTTAGATTAATGTTTTTGATCTCATATGGATATACAATAGGTTTCACAGCTCTTGAAAATGTTATTTGACAACATTTGTATATTTCTTATGGTGAATAAATTGATCGATTGACTGTGTCCCATATGACTGGATCTGCAGGAGCTTGAGCAGTGTTTATTTTCAGTTCAGGTGTTGGATTCATTGTATTGTTACTAGTGTTGCAAGATGTAAATTATTGTTGAAAATACTGGGATTACTATCGTCAAATATTGATAAATCTAATTTTGGGTCATCAGTGTCACTAGAACTACCAGACTCAGCATCTGCATCTTCAAAGTCTGGATCACCAATATCCAACATACAAATCAAGCAAATACCGTTCAAATTTTTCATGTGTCAACATAACTTTCATTGATATTTTTTTTTACTAATTCAGGTATTTTCACCCCTGAAGGTCCTGTCTCGCTACAGACATCGCGAAATTGAACGGTACCAATATTTAACTTATTTAATAAGTTTACAAAAGGCTGAGAATAGCGGATGTTCTCGCGCAGAGACTGATAATACACTAAAGCACTATACGCTACACTTTTGTGGACGTCGAAAGATGCCGTTCACTTCCCACCATGGAAGGGGCGGATGTCTTTTGACGCTGTCCGCAGCGAACGTGTTAAGAACTTGATGAATTTTCGCCTAAGTAGTTTGTCTGAGAAATAAATAAATCCACTCGACAAGAGGTCATTGACTTTAATGGAGGATAATAAACGACTAACTCAATTTGTCGTTATTTCATTTACTACATTTTTTTTTAGGTAAGGAGGCCTGTATCATCTGATAGCCCAGTGGCATCTTATTATTACAACAACAATAGTCACTTTCACCAGGCTTCAATACCTGCTGGGCATGCTCTTGTTGGTCCTCCTGGTACTGAGGGATATGTACAATATAATAATAATAACATTTATTGTCAAGCGTTAGGCCAAGGACACAACAATGTCAGGGATTTATATGGTATGTCTTTTCAATCTTACGTAATTATTTTCTCAAATACAGTTCAGGGGGAAATTTTTCGGAAAAGTTCACCCTAATTTTTAGATGGGTGATTTATAAAAGAGCTCTCTGGAATGAGACTGTCTCATATAAAGTCGGCATTTTGCGACAATTGAGGAGATAAAAAACGAATTGCTGAGGGAGTTCGAGGATATACAAAAAAGTGCATATCAGAACTGCTTCGAGGATTGGAAAAAACGCTGAAAAAGGTGTTTTATATCTAAGGGAGACTACTATCAAGGGGACAAATCAGCATTTGATGAATGAATTAATATTTTTTTGAGAAAAATTAAAATTCACTTAACAGGCTTCGTATAACTGATATAACCCTCGTATAATCTTGAGACTTTCAAACAGACATTCAGAAAAATACTTGATCTGAGGAGCATTTTATATCTTAGACAATTATATCCAAAAATGTAACTAGTTTTGTCGTTAGGTTATATATGTTTCATGTATATATCTTTTAATATGTATCAAATCAGTAATGTGTAATTTTTTTAGTGGAAAATGACAAGTATTAATGTTACAACCCATTTGTATTTCTTGAATTTTAGTTATTTGTAATTCAAACTCAAAGAGTTCCTCATTGCTCACAGACTACTATGGATATGTCTTAGACATGTGTGAAATCTGATTTGTGAAATTGGACAAAACTATTTTTCATGACGACCTTCATTATATTTCAAAATTTTTAGTAACTGAATATACCAATATCAACTTCCCAGGTCGTTTTTTACCATTTTTGAATGACAGGCCTGAAAAAATTAAACTGTAATAAAGAAATACTAATGGACATTATCTACAAAAATACTGGGTGATCCAGAGACAATTATAGATAACACATTCTCCAGCCTCACTTCGAATGTTGTCTAAGTTTACCGTCGTTACTAGATTCTCACATTATCACAGTATTACAAACATTGCAGAATAGAGCAATGTGAATCATTCTCAAATGCAACAAGTCCACTCCCATTGATACAGTGTTAGTTGTATTGAACTGGAATTTTTTATGTATGAAATGTTGAAAGGACAGTTGCCTTCTTATTTTAATCAATTTTAATCAGTTGGATATGTGTACTTATAAGATGTCTAGACACTTTACCATTTTTCATAGGTTGAACTAAATACTTCATTGAATCCTAAACAGTCTTCATCACTTTCAGAAACACTTTTTCATCTTCTTACTTGAAGAACCGAGATATCTTCAAGCAACAAATATATTTGTTTACAATGATCTTAGTAAAATCTGCTTTTCAGGATCCCAACTTTTGATCCATCATCCAAGACTGCAAGATCCATCTAAAGAACTAATAGCAGAGTCACACAGAGTCAAAATACAACTTCGCAATCTAGAAAAACAGTTGAATGACTTGAAAATAGCAACTCAGGGTGTAACGAATCTGAGCGACAGTGAGAGGCTCACACAAGAACTTCAGTTGATTGAACAGGGTATTCAGGAGAAGCAGAAAGAGGCATGTTTGGTAAGTCAATTTTGTTAAAGTTTGAAATGTTTAAAAACAAATATTATAAAGTAATGAACTGGATTCCAAACTTAGGAAAGGTCAATATTTTGGATTAATATAGGGTTCCAATTGAAGAAATTCAATTATTAATGTTTATTTTGTGCGACTGAGGATTTTTTTGTCTTTCATAGGTGTAAAAAAAGGACCAACAGATTTTTGTTTTCATTCAATACTGACTAAGTTGAAAAAAATTTGAAGTCCAAACATTATATAAGTTAATGTATTCAAAAAACACTTTATTGTGTGATTTTCACTTGACAGTTTACAAAACCGCGACACGTGTTTTGCTATACAATAGCTTCTTCCAGCGTCTTTTGCCGTTTTCGAGTGATAATGAGTAACAGTTCCTTCTTTCCAGGGATTTGATAATCATTCAATATTCAAACAGCTTTTGTGTCCTCTTATCTCAAGCCCATCAATAAATGGTTTCATTTACTTTATATTTTTGTTTTCACTCATGTCTCGTATTTAGTATGATTTCTGTTGCTGAAGACAACACTTTTGGCAGCTCAAACGGAAGGACATATATGATGTCATCAATCAATTCTTGACTTGTTTGAGTTACTAAAATGTTTTCATAATTGCTCTGGTTGTCGACAGTAATGTTTTCCGAGATTTCAGAAGCAAGTGATAGGCTCAATAACCCCATTATTCGAAGAGCTGAATTTCATTCGGCCCATCAATTTTCATCACAATTAGCTCAAGTTTCAGAAATTCGTCTCCAAATACTCAAAATAGTGTCCAAAATTCTACTCAAAATGGTGTCCAAAATTCTCCCTTTTTTACTTATATTTTTTTCGTCAGCAATTTCTTTAACTACTTCAGTAGTTTTAGAACATCATAAGTTTGTTAACTAACATCAAAACATTTTTATATCTTCCTCCTGCATTCATAGCAACAAACCTTTTATTTTCCTTTTATTTTAAAGTAATACTAATAATTTCATCATTTTAATAGAAGTTCCATAACCTTTATATTAGGTTGTCTGTTATTATTAGTCAACTCTAAACTGTAGTATCTCAGTGAACACTTATTCAATTGAAACGAAATGAGCGCTATTTGAATCAGTGCACTTTTGCCAACGTAACAAGTCAATTTTTTTATTTTTTTTTTGTACCTTGCAAGCTGTCTGACTTTTCCATTTATTCGAAGTCTCCAGAAAACACGGCAGCCTCTTGGGCTTATTGCGTTTATTCTCCTATCATTTCATTACATGTGACGATCTGATCCAAAAAGTTATTGGGCGGGCTTTCGCCTTTGGGTAGTGTTTGTGTGGCTCATTAGTGTCCTAGCACTGTCCTGAACGTCTCCTGTTGTCATTCAGGATCCACTTTTCATCACACATGACGATCTGATCCAAAAAATGATCGTTTGGTTCCGCAAAAGCAAAGAAGAACAGACCTCAAAACGTGACAATTTATGTTGATCATTCAAATTATTGGGCACTCACTTTTCGAGCCTAATGACCTTTCCAATACATTTCAAACCATCAAAAACCGCATGGGAGCTGTCGCCTAGTTC
Organism: Leptinotarsa undecemlineata; assembly: GCA_015342065.1. Lineage (NCBI taxonomy): Eukaryota > Metazoa > Arthropoda > Insecta > Coleoptera > Chrysomelidae > Leptinotarsa > Leptinotarsa undecemlineata. The sequence goes on along the minus strand of WOGP01004291.1, from coordinate 9,854 downwards.
TTCCGCATCCCAAGCACCTTTTGTGTGGACAAAACTATTGAAACAACCATATACTTCTGAAAGAATTTCTGGTGTCCCCAGATTTTTTCATACTGGACTAATTCAAAGATATCCTATGTTTTACAAGTAGTTCTTTATTATTCTAGAGTTTTTAAAAAGTAATTTCAGAAGCGCCATAATGGGTAGACGAGGTTGAAGAGAGAGTTTTGAAGTGAGAAACCCTAAGTTGAAATGTTGGTCAGTTGGTGGCCAGTTGGTTAGTTTGGCTAATGAAATCACTTCTCTTGCAAACCTTCAGTTTAGATTCCTGCTATGAGACCTGAAGGGTGACTTATATGAGTCATCTGGGTTGTGCAATGTATTCAATGTATACTCTGTTAACTGATTTTCGACTTTTCTTAGTAAGCTATAGAACAGTTTAGGTGTATTCACACTAATATCTCAGCGGAGACGGGTGTGGGTCTTATTATTATTATAAGAGAAGAAAATGCATGAGAGGGCGCCAAGTGATTTACAACAAAGTAAAACATAAACCTCTCTTGAAGCTGAAATCACTAAATCCGATTGACTTACTTGCCAAACTATAGGTTAGTTGAAATTAAAAAAAATAGATGAATGGTATAATGGTATAACAGCGGTAAATATATTATAATAAGTTAAGTTATATTATATAAGTTATACAAAATTTAGAGGTAAAGGCAAAAAAAAACTCTTAAGAGAGTGATTCCAGAATAAAGTCTATAAAAATCAGTCTTTATCCTAGAACACACCTATTTATTAGTAAAACTAAATCAAGCTAAACAAGTATAATATAAATTCTATAAGGCTTTAAGGAAAAAAATGCTCGGCTTGTTCATGCACAGCAAGTGTTTCCTTATGTGCGTGCACTAGACAAAAAAAGTAAAGAAATATCCACTGGGCGTCACTTATGACTATGTCCTTAAGCGAAACCAATCGAGATGTTCCACGAGATAGGGTAAGACTTCATCAGTTCCCGTATCAGCTGTCTTATGTTGGATCGAAGATAAATAATTGAATAGAACTGGCCGATACTTGATGAAAATTCATATTAAAAATCGCGACACGTGTCGGGGTTTTTGTGAAACCCTTTATAGTGAAAATCGTACAATAAACTGTATTGATTAGTATTTTTTTTTCTAGTTCCAAAAAAATAGTATCTAACCCTTTTATTACCTCGAAGACTATCACAAACTCCTATTCCTCGGGAGAATTGAAAACACAAGTCAAAACGGTATCATAAAACGAAATATAATTTTCGACAACTCATCTCATGTGCAAAAACCCGAGGCAATCCTGAGACGTTGAATACTAATATACCATAGACTTTCTTTCCTCTATTATTGAAGAAAATCCGGCGATATCCAGAAAATACTATAACCCAAAATGAAATTCTCAGATTTGGAATGAAATAGTGAAGAATCCGTTAACAACAATACGTAATAGGCATCATTCATCCATTATATTCAAAATCTACACAGTCACTGTTCCGTCGACCGAAACATACGATACGGTTTTTTTCCGTAACTACTTTTTTTTCCATAAGATTCGCAGACCCAGGCCACAATTGAAATCATTAATTTTAACCGGAGAACGATTTAAATGAATTGGCATGTGTGAAGATATTTAATATACATAGAGAGTGTTCTTTCGCGGCGCTACCATAGTATTTTAAAAACTTTTAGAATTTCGTTAAAAACAAGTTACATCTCAACTTTTGAGGGTTGGGATTTGTAGAGTAGGCAACAACAGGCTAACAGAAAAGTGCATTATCAACGCGGTTTTTTATCTATGCTTACAGGATGTTAGAAAATGTGCATAATTAAGATGAAGTATTAACCCACCCAAATTATTTTAGGTTATAGATCAATATCAGCGGTGTGCTATTTCTTATTTTAACTTTATGTATTCATTTGCTATTTTCTTTTTTTTACATAATATGTATTCATTTGTTATTTTCTTTTTTCCACATGAATATATGTGAGATTGTATTTATAAAAATGTATCTGTTTTTATATCTTACTTTGGCATAAGTTTTACTTCTCAAAGTTATTATTAGGTTATTTAGAAGTTTGTTTATTATTTCCGAAGTATATATCATAAAATGTCATTAATATACTTATATTATTATTATTATTATGTGGAAAACAACATCTAGTACAAGTTGTTTCTTTGTTCAAAGCTAATAAAATTTGCATTTTCTTCCCTACAGAACAAGATTGTTCATTCACTGAAAGCGATGGGTAATTACAATAATGGTAACCCATCTGTGACGTCAGAAGATGCAATGTATGAAGCTGATATAGCCAACGACATGAGAAAACTTGAGTTGAGACTACAAGAAGAATTGGAAGAGTGGAGTGGTGAAGATTCGCCCAAGTAAATAGCTGAACCCAATGGGTTTTTCCTTTTTATGATGTCTAATCCGATTTGATTTTGAATTGTGTATTCATCACATAAAGGTGTAGCTCAATAAGTAGGTATTGTGTGAATTGAGAACTAGAAATAACCCTCTTTAAATTTTTTTGCTGTTCACCTGGATTCCCAAAATTAATTGAATTATTCATTTTTATTTAGTGGTTTGTCGAAGTATTCCCTTTGGGAAAAATTTTCTTGAAACAGTTTCTCTGATATACCTACTTTTTGATTTACGCTGTAATTCTTTTTACTTGTTTTGTTATTCCTATTATTTATGTGTGTTATATACATATGAAGTGGTATATCGTACCTCTTAATACAAATAATTATTTTGTCATTGCAAATGTAAATCTATTGATTTTCAGATATCGTGATATTTTTCAGAAATTTTTGTTTTAAACTTTTTTTTGTAAATATATATGAGCTTTAATGAGTCACAGTTATAATATTCTAAATGAATAATTCTGGTTTGCAAATATATTTCTCTAGCACAGAAATCGAATGTAAAACACACATAAAATGGGTGTAGTATTATTTCTGAAGTTAGAGAACTGCATAAAGTGCGTCATTCTCCAATGTGCAATAAAGCTGATACTTTGGTCATGAAAATGAAAGAGTTGTAAAAGTTAAACTTGTCATTTCAAAAATGATTCAAAAAGTGTTACTAAATGTTCTTTGGACGTCATTATTCACATTAAACACGAACTTAATGATGCATTTCAATTTTTAATGAATTTGACGGCTAGTTATTCCAGTTTTAGTGGAAAACTGGGTGCGGGAGGTCTTGAGGATATATTCTCTCATCGTTAATGAATATATCAGTTTTCAATTTGTCAGTGCTAATTATGTACACTGCACTTGATAATTTCGTTCAGTGAAGAATTATATCTATTCCTCAAAACCTTTTCAGCAATTTGTGAAACGGTTTGTGAAATGTCATCTATTTTAATCATACTGTGTGTGGTTGGTATATCAATGTTATGAGTTGATATGAATAATATATTTTATTTATAAATGTGCATTTGTTTGAAAATGCAACAAAACTGAATGGAGAAGATATACTCTTGAAATGAAAAAAGTCTTAGTCATTTATTTATTTGAGCTTATTTTGTAGAGATCAGGTTTCTTTAAGAAATGAACAATTATTTCTTCAAATAAGTATCGTTTCATACCTTTTATAAGTATATCATATTTATGTAATTTTGTGGTATTCATTAATGTTACAAAGATATTACTTGCTCCTATTGGTGTAGTACTCATGTAATATTAACAATTTACCGTACTTTATGAAGTTTTTTGAATATACATACAAGTATGTAATTACATTTACAAACATGGTTAAAGTTCACATGTGAATCGATGGTGCTCCCTCTCCCTTTAATTAGGTAGCAATTGTCAGTCTGTACACAATGTAGTTAAAAAAGTTTGAAATAAATTGTGTAAGGTTTTTATGGTTAGGTTTCTTTATATTTTTTTATTTTTGAAACTGTCGACCGTTGGAAGTGTGGATCTCATTCACTTTGAGTAGAATTCCTAACATTTTGGCGACACAAGTAATTGTCAGAAGTACAAATTCTTTATATTATAGACTTGTAAACAATTCGAAATGGAAATATGAGTATTATAAAACAAATATGATCGGGTATTCAGTTATATTCGTATCAACTTTTGTTTCATGAATGTGGCAGTTGAAATTTTTACTTTATCATCAATTGGACAACGTATTTCTCAATTTTATTTTGATAACCTAACTTTTTCGTAGATCCTAGAAATTTTCTTTTTGAAAGACACAAATATAAATGATTATCCCTTATTGCTGGAGAGCGCACCATAGATTATGTGATATTCAGAAAGTCTTCAAAGTATCCCTTTTGAAATGTTCTATACACGTTGTTCTTATATACAAATTGAAATATGTACTTTATGGTAAACATTAATTTCTTCAATTATTATTTTTGTAGCCTTTTTTGGTTCAATTGTTTTATTAACTTTTTAATTTTCTCAACTATACAACCTTACACCTTTTGAGTTTAAAAACTATTTTTTTCTAAAAGTTATCTCTTAAAAACAATTGAAAAAACCTTGTGCAACATTTTTCTGGGTAGAATTAGATACAAATAGAAAAGATGACATAATTCACATCAAAATGATGAAGAGTAAAAAAGTATTTTCGATGAAAATTGGCTGGAAAAAAATGTGTTACACAATTAGTAATAATAATATATTTGTTTGTTCTGAAGTTATGTGAATATTTTTCTAAAATTTTGATTGCCTACATATATAAATAAATAATGTTCGTATTTCTGATTGAAAAATATATTTCTATCATTTCAATATAACTTTTTTATTCGTAAACATTATTCAAGATAACAGTAAGTCAACAAGAGTACTTAAGAGTAAATATTCTGAAATTATAATTAAAAGAGAAAGTGGGAATGAAAGATATTCATGACTGTGCAACGGAAAAAATTTATATTCGATTAAAAAATATTAACAGAGATTTGAAATTTCTATATGTTTAGATTAATAAGTGATAGATATATTACTAACATATTTTCGGGTATGTTTATTATTATCACTGAGTCGACTGAAAAAAAATATTGTCCTTTGTAATGAAATGAATTAGGAAAGTTATTTATACCTGAGTATTGTCAAAAAGAGAAAATACAGATCAAAATTCAAACAATGAATAATATTCTTCACATTTTTCTAATCGAATTGATTAGTTTTTGAAATGCAGATAAAATTTAAAAAGCAGTCAAATATACCTTTCTCACAAAATGCAAACCTGAATAAAACATTACTTTTGATTTTTATCTAGTTTAGGATGATGCATTTGAATGTCTAAAAAATTGCAAATGTCTTTTCGTTATTTTCTCAGTAAACTCCTTTACAGAAAGTCACTCCAATTTTAATCTCATATGAAGAAAGGGGGAGAAAAATTTCAAATAGAAGGGATATATGAATCAAAAAACTACTTTTAAAGTATATTTCAGTCTATACAAGGTGATCCAGAAAACCATGAGGCATATTCCTATTCTCTCAATTCGAGGTTTTCTCATTGTGTAGTCTGTATTTCAGAAGGTACATTTTCTTTTCCTATTCTCTCAATTCGAGGTTTTCTCATTGTGTAGTCTGTATTTTAAAAGGTACATTTACTATTAATGTCTGTGTTTTCATTAGTGGAACTTGTTATACCTCTTTCAATATTTTCAAATATGAAATTCAAATGAGTCTTTTTCAAATATTTGTATTACCTATGTACATAAACCACAGTATAATCTGCAATATCCTTTGTAATTCAAAGTTGTTGAATTCATAGTAAATGAGAATCAAAATATCAATTCTGATTCACTTTTACGAAACTGCTTGAGTAGAGAAATTGTACCTATGTGAGAGTGGAGTTTGTCGACACGAGCATCTTAAATCATCAAAACATCTAATGGCCATTTCTCGCAAGTAGATTACTATACTCTTTCTATGAGTTGTAACAGATATTTTTAAATACGACTCATTTGGAAACGATATCTGAAATGAGAATTTTATAATAAAAGCATTCAAGCATGAAAATTAAGCGAAAAAAATTTTGAAAATTGTCTTGAGTCCGAGATTGAACACAGGACCACCAGCTTTCAAGTCCAACGTTGTTCAACTCAAGTTTTTAATTAACATCTTTTATTGTCTGTAAAAATTTTTTTTAAATAATTAATGAAAAAATATCTAGGCTTCAATTTTAAAATTTATGTAAACCTGTAACTTGGAAAATAATAAACTATATCCATAATTGGGAGGAAAATTATGATAGAAAATTTCTGTCGACTAACTATTTTTTATTCAACTATCCACCAAATACCTAACTTTTGTTAATATGGATTAAAATGATATTTATTATTAAAGCGGCTGAATATGGCTTTGCAATTTGGAGTTGGTTCAACCGTTTTACCCGTAGTTTCACCACCCATTTTAAACTATCCGCAAAATATGTAAGCTATTAAAATATTCATAACTTTTTAAACTCTTCATTTGCGCAATGAATCAAATCATGAATTTCTCTGGGTGAAATGAAAATATCTCCTGAAACATATCTTTTATATAGTACAGGCGAGTTATCTGTTTTTGGGACAAATAATATACAGAGCGTATCAAAAAAACTTGATACTTGCTTACTTGTTTCTTAGTAACCCTGTATATTTTAGAATAATTATAAAATGTAGTTTATGAATCATATACACTTTTTTTTGTTATAAACTTACTTATTTATATTCACATAAATATTTAAAATTTTCATAGATATTTAAAATATTTTAAATCTCAAAATTATAAAATATGTATTTTCTAAAATATTGTGAACAAAAACTCGTATTGTTTTCGGTGAACAGTTAGACTGTTACTAACATTTTTTTTGAAAAACAAACAAAGCTATTTTTTTTATTATAGCCTTTGGTAGGTTTGAAATGAAAATGTCTGAAACATACTTTCGAAATGAATATTCTGATTATGTCAAATATTGTTTAAAATTGATAAAAATAGGATATTAATTATGAAACTTATGAAAAAAAATAATTTTTTATTAGGAAATGGTATGAGTACCTTTATTATCTTTCAAATTATTATTGGTTATACTCAAAAGTGTTGAAGAAACACTACTTGCCTACTTATTGAGATATAAAAACAAGAAATACAGACAATTATATAATAATTTTTAGTCAATATGTGCAAATGTAATTTATTAACAGCTTACTAATGAGGTAAATATATTTCAGAAATATAACCTTGATTGGCCAAAAGGCAAGAATCCGGAGGTGCATTAAAAAATTGTATTTGTGTGTGTCTATTGACTACATTAGAAAAATCAAGTATCCGCCCTGATATGGGTTGCAAAATGTACACAATGAAATCAGTAAAAAACTCTTATGGATAAATGAATATACCAATTCATCACTAAATACCTGAAACATTTTCTAATCAACTTATTTGTTCTCTTACTTATTAAAATGAACGCTAAATGGTATTTGAAAAAAAATTGTCAAGGCATGGATGTTTCAAAATTCAAGCCCTTTTATAAGCATCCATGCTTTTTTCCTCTAAGTGGTTCAATACATGCAGTAAGTTAAAGTATTTTTTGTACTCAATAGTCTCCTAATATATTGTGAACCGTGTGCTATGTGAAAATGACATTATAAAGTATTTTTCAGTACTTTAACATGGATTGTCCTAAAAATCTACTACTCATCAATTATTGCTAGTTTTCTGTTATGCTTTTTGGCAGTCGCAAAGAGGTTTGTTTTTTTTTTAATAAATTATATCAACACTCCCCATAAACTCAAAAGCAACAGTACATGAAATAGTCATCTGACGCGATTTTTTTGGATTGCATATCAATCCAAATTTACTTCAATTTAAACATTGACATATTTTTTACAAACGTGTAAAAAAATATCTTCAGTATCAAGTATCCTACAGAGAATGTAGAAATATCTCGTTTTGCAAAAATTTGTTCTGAGCTAATCTCCACTTTGATAGAATAACTTTTCTCAGTAACACCAAGTTGAAAAATTTCCAAAATTCATATAAAAGAAATTGTATACATTTTGCATAAAACATATCGTCAATATATTTTGGTTAAGGCTGTGTTAGTTGATTTCAGTTATGATCTATAAATGAAAGACTAATTTCGGCTTCCATTCATTTACCAATTACTAGAATGTTTAAATTATCCAGCAAATGGAGAATATCAAGTAACATTAATATAATTCGTCAGTATTTGAAATAATCCTGCTGATTATGCTTACATTTATGGATCGTACCATCACTGTAATAGTTGTATATTTATTTATAACTGTGTTAATTTAATTTATGTTTGCCTTTGTCAGGTAGTTTTATCAAGTCATTTCTGGCATCCAATTGAGTCATGTTGCACATGTAATTCATTAATAATCTTTATACTGATTACATTAATCACATATGTAACCTGAGATCAGAAAATTTTCAATGGGAGCAGGCTCGGATTGAAAAATTTTTGATCGTTTTATAGTATGATATCGGGTGGAAGTATATTATTATATCTATAATGATAATAAAGTATGCAAAGTCTTTTTGTGTTTCAAACCCAATTTTTCTTTTTCATCCCACCCAATAAAACTCTGTCACTTAAACTGACTATCGTGTCAGTTTATAGAACTGACAATGATACCGTCAAAATATTTCTTAATAATTTTGAAAACATATAAAATACGTACTATCTCTGACAAAATCATAATTATTCGTGATTATAATATCTATTTTGTATAAAAGTCACTATGAAAAAGCTACTGTGTTGGCGGAACATGTAGTGTTGTTTAGTTTATGAAATTTCTTTGGATCTTCATCAAGTAACGGCCGCATCAATCAGAAAAAAATATCTATTTTGGTTTACATCCAATGCCATTGGACCAGTTGTAGTGTATTTTGAATTAATTTGGGCTGTCTAAATTGATTGAAGAACCAACAAGAATTAGTGCATCAAAGTGTAGTTGTTTGGACAATAATTTTACTAATATAAGAAATAGTTTATTTGAAGGTGGGGTGTTTGAATTTTATTACAATGCTTTGATTGAAAATATTTTCTACACTTTAACAATTTATACCGATTCCTTGGTATAATGATCAACTGAAAAAAAAAAGAGAGAAGCGCTTCAAAACTTGAAATTATTTGTGACACAACTAAGGTAACACATAACATTATAAATAAAAAAACTAGTTGGAAACTCAACAATTTTTACTCAAATAAAATAAAACAAAATGTTGAGATGTTGATCTGACTGTTGATAAATACAACAAATTTTTCGCTAGCATAGCGGAAAACAGTGAAGTCTTTATCGCAGATTAAATACTGTGTCTTTACCTCATTCATCTATTAATGATTCATAAATTTTCGTAATTTTCCTTCGTCAAAATCATCCGTCTTTTTGAAACCTGTTACTTGTGCTGAAGTGCAGGTAAATTTCCAAATACCTGTTCCTACTTAGGAAGTTGAAACACAATCTCAGTATACATGCTCTATTAACAGCATATCATGCGTTCTTCCATTCACAGTTATCGTATTGCACAATCCTCTGTAGTAATAGTGCACACTCTAATAAAGTATTTATGATGCAAAAAAAGGCAATAAGAATTATCTCTGGAGCGGGATACAGAGATTCATGTAAACCCCTCTTCTCATCCTTGAAAGTTATGACTCTACCTAGCATTTATATATATCACTCCTTATTGGAAATACATAATAAGAAAAACGATTACGCATTAAATGCCGACTTTCACAGATTCAGCACCCGCAGTCGTCTATTAATTAGACCACGTAAATTTAGACTCCAAAGGTCAAAGAACAATTCAATCGATGTTAATCTCTATAACTTGCTACCCTCTTGGGTCAAAGAGCT